>KZ505677.1:1616141-1768038 GCA_002844005.1 Limosa lapponica baueri
GTGAAACTTCATGCCAAGGGTGATTTGTCAGGAATAACATAAACCTAAGCATAGGCTGTTCCAATTTTGTGCGTGGAGAAGGACAAGTGACAACTTGAGGTTTTCTACACGTAGCGGTTTTTTTGTGTTCTGATTTTATGTTCCAAATTTGCTCATAGCTGGATCCAAACAAATAGTTTAAATCATTATCTAAGTTTGCTGTATTTGTTGCTAAATATACACTAGTGGTCTTATCCAGAATCTCTAGTTCCAATGAAAAGAAATTGTGAGCAGAAAAAATATTTCTTCCCCTACAATAAAATATAAGGCTGCTGGAACTTGTTGGCAATATATTATTCTATTTGCCCTTGAATCAAATGGCCTTCTTATCAGTGTCGAGGTTTTATGAAACACTGGTAATCTCACCTATGTTACAATTTGCAAGTCAGAGGAAAGACTACTTGGATTTTTATTGTATTTATTGGTTTCAGTGGGAAAATAAGCAATACCAGCATCTCTCTTGTATGCTGGAATTAGATATTTTGGACTATACTATCATGTATGATGCAGTTTCTTGCACTGTGTTTCTGACTGAATGTGTGTCATCAGAAAGAAGAGGAAGAGGATCACAGAGGCTTTATCAGAAGCTTTTTACTCTACTCAGATCATGGTAAGATGAGCTGGAGAGCTGGAGTTTACTCGTATTTTGTACTGTATATTTCTTAACATCTTTCTCTTCTGTATCTGCTTTTTATATCCCTTGAATCTTATAGTCTAATCTTAAACTAAGACAGGAAAAATTGAATGTTTTAAAGTACGATTATCGCTAGTCACTATTTTTTGAAGAATATTCTTTCATGTTTTACAGCTACATTTAGAGACCCAACTGTGTTCCATGTTATTAAGAAATTAGCTCTTTGGGTTTGCTAGCTTTTCTACTATTTGTGTACTGTAAATACCTTTTTTCCTCAAGTTACTACTTGTAAAATTGAGGCAAAAAATTGTATCCTATGATATCCTTTGTCTTTATCTATTTCTTCTAGTTCAGCTTCACTATAATTCATTGGGACAGCTGTTTCTGTGCTTCTCCTTTCTTTTTGTATTGTAACAATCACTGTCCCACATGACATCCTGGTCTCAAAATTGGAAAGTCATGGATTTGATGGATGGACCACTTAGTGGATAAGGAACTGGCTGGATGGCTGCACTCAAAGGGTTGTGGTCAATGGCTCAATGTCCAAGTGGAAGCCAGTGACGAGTGGTGTTCCTCAGCTGTCAGTACTGGGACCAGTGCTCTTTAACATCTTTTTTGGTGACATGGATGGTGGGATAGAGTGCACGCTCAGCAAGTTTGCCAATGACACCAAGATGTGTGGCACAGTTGACGCACTGGAGGGAAGTGATGCCATCCAGAAGGACCTGGACTGGCTTGAGAGGTGGACCTGTGCAAACCTCATGAAGTTCAACCAAACCAAGTGCAGGGTCCTGCACCTGGGACATGGTAATCCCGGGCACAAAAAGTTTGGGTGGAGAATGGCTGGAAAGCAGCCCTGAGGAGAAGGACTTGGGAGCGCTCATGGATGAGAAGCTCGACATGAGCTGACAATGTGTGCTGGCAGCCCAGAAAGCCAACTGCATCCTGGGCTGCATCAAAAGAAGCATGGCCAGCAGGTCGAGGGAAGTGATTCTGCTCCTCTGCTCTGCTCTCATGAGACCCTACCTGGATTAATGTGTCCAGCTTTGGAGTCCTCAACACAGGAAGGACATGAACCTGTTGGAACGGGTCCAGCAGAGGGCCACAAAAATGATCGGAGGGATGGAGCACCTCTCCAATAAGACAGGCTGCGAGGGCTGGGGTTGTTCAGCCTGGAGAAGAGAAGGCTCTGAGGATACCTTATAGCAGTCTTCCAGTACCTGAAGGGAGCCTACAGGAGAGATTGGGAGGGACTCTTTGTCAGGGAATGTAGTGATAGGACAAGGGGTAATGGTTTTAAATTGAAAGAGGGGAGATTTAGATTAGATACTAGAAAGAAATTCTTTACTGTGAGGGTGATGAGGCACTGGAACAGGTTGCCTGGAGAAGTTGTGGATACCCCATCCCTGGAAGTGTTCAAGACCAGGCTGGATGGGGCTTTGAGCAACCTGGTCTAGTGGGAGGTGTCCCTCCCATGGCAGGGAGGTTGGAACTCGAAGATTTTTAAGGTCCCTTCCAACTCTAACCATTCTATGATTCTATGATTTTGGAGATCTGAGCCTTTTTTCCCACCCTTATCCTATTCAAGGCCTGAAGTTTAGAAGTGGAAAGATAGGAGCCAACTTCACTGCTTCTGCCTTGTCTCTTCATACCTTAAGTCAAGGTATGAAGTTATGTTATGCTTAGGGAAATTACTTAATTCTCACAGTGGACGTGAGAGTCTAACTTTCCACCTATCTCCTCTCAGATGCCACTTCTGTATGATCTAACAGTGAGCTTCTAACATATAAGATATGCCCTTATAAGACCGCCTGCTATTTCCATTTCTCTCATTCTGACTCTTGGGTCAGTTTGTACCAGAATGAAGCTCTTCCTAGGGTGACCATATGTTAGGGACCAGCCATTTGCTTCAGAAACCATCTTTCCTCCCATGCCTGTTAACAAAGGCACCATCACATTAAGTTGTCTTAATGATATGACTAATTCATAAGGGTCGATACCTTTAGAGTAATTCATGTTTTAAGATTGACGTAGGAGACTATTTCAGAATCTGAAGTGTGTATGCAAGGGGAAGGGGGCACATCACTGGTGCTTTACCAGGCACCTGATGTCGGACAGCTGTGAAACATATTCAAAGTGCAACTTCTTTTTTCATATGACTTGAACCTGAAATGTACTCATAGAAGACAAGAAGACAAAAAATATTTTGTTTGATGGTTGAATATTTCCCAATAATTAATCAGCATATGAGGAAAATTTGTCATTTTTATCCTTTGTCAGTTGCAGCTGTTTTGAGAAAAGTCCTTCAACTTTTTATTTTCTGTTTTTAATGTTTTTCTAGCCTGCTAACAGTTATGAAAGATACAATTTTCATGGCATACGGAACACAGAAAGAAGAGGAGAAGAATTGTCACACTGGCAGACAGAGGAGATATATGTCAACTGGAAAAATGTGTCACACAAATCTAAGAAAAGACCATTAAATTCCTTCTTAAGAATGAAGTAACAAAAGTGCAGGCCTTATATTTGCAGCTTAGACTTTATTTCCTTTGCACCAGCAAGATGTGGAAGCAAACTGGCTGTGCTGGGCACTGCCTGGGCTGGACAGCCAGGTGTGTCTGCATTCTATTACAGCTGTGGCATTAAAGTATCCTTTGATTCATATGTAGAATTAAAGATTATCTGTACTCTGCTATTTAAGCATTTTTACCCAGTAGGTGTACTCTCAAGTGAGAATTTTAGAACAGCTCTGATATGCAGAATGGAGCTGCATACTTTTACATAAAGTTAATTTGGTCTGAGAAACCTATGTGTCTCAGAAGCCTATGTGACAGGGTGAGAAAGAAAATGTGCTTGATGTTGTCTACGTCTATGATTTTTGCATCTCAAATTGAGAGCTCTATAGAATAGTAAATATCCATGATTTTACACACAGGAGGTGTTATTTTGCTGCTGGGCAAACAGCACTGTTCAGCTGACAAAAGCAAATATATCAGGGATCCTTGAACCCAGATTTAAAAGTATGAACAGAAACTTGCTATCTGACAGCTGTGTGGTTTTACACTCACCGCGGTTATTTCAGCGCATTCTACGTGGGAATGGAATAGAAGTGTAGCCCCTGCTCCCCTCCCTCCCTCAATCCCCCCCAACCCCTTCCCTCATGCCCAGGAGAAAACAAAACATGAAGACTGCCACCGTCAGGTCATATTTAATAATAATTTATTATAAGGTTTAGTTGCACAAAAATAAATGAGAACATGGAAGATAAGTGAATAAATGATGCAAAGCAGAAAAAAGCATGATTGAGAACATTTACAAAACAATACACGTACATATGTAGTTGTATGTGTGCATATGTATATATTCTGCTGAAACCTACAGAAGAAATCACACAGAAATTGAACAAACAGACAAAAAAAAACCCTTAAACAAACAGAACTAGAAGGCAGACCTGAGAATTAGGATCTACACATCTTTTGGCCTTTTACAAATCTGCTGTATTACTGAGGACAAAATCCCAGTAGATGAAGGTGTTACCATGACAGCTGATAATCATATATGTCTGCATACTACAAACTGTGTGCCTGGCCCACCTATGCTTGATTCCCCTTTTCTCGTGAAGCATTAGTAAAAGTGTTGCTGAATATGTTTTGGGTTTTTTTTGAAAGGGGTTGGTGGGGAGACACCATGAGTCTGCCTACTGGTCAGTTACTGGTTCCACTTGGCTGGCTAAGAAGGAGCATCAACAGCCTGACAGTGAAAAGCACATTTTGCGTCGCCTTCTCCAAAGGAAAGCTTTCTTCACGCGCACAGAAAAAAAGGAGTCTGGGTTCTTCTGAGAATAACGAAGACACAAGGCTTCTCTGAACTATTTGAGCGATAATAGCATTGTGTGGCTATAGTACACTTCAGCTAAAAATCTAAAATCCTAAGCCAAAGTGTCCTTCAATTTAGCACTGAAGTCTTAAACTGTTCACAACGTCATATACCATTAGAAAACATCTCATTTTGGTTTTGTGTACTCCTGAACAAGGACACACACACATTGCAAGGGATTCTTTTTTCCTGTGACTAACTGGATATTTCCAGATTATATAAATGCTTGCATGTGAAGTTGATGAGGATACACAAAACTGTACTATTAATAAGTTGGTTTATTTCCTGAGTTATCAAATGTTATAGCAGACATTTCTAAGTTGTGCACAGCATTACAAATAAGAACCTGTAGCATTGGGTTGTTTCTTTGATGATAACATTTATATTAAAATGCCAAAATGAGAACATAATGAATTTGATTACATTGAATTTCTCAGTTGGAACCCTAGTACAGAAATATCCATAAGCCGAGAAGTTGGTACTGTTTCACTGTTTGTAGAGACAGTCAAAATACATCCCTACTTTACTGAGGATAAAAAAGGGGGAGAGGTTGAGGTTAAGTACCTGGAATACCAGATTGTTTTGATTATTTCTGGTAATGCCCTTATTTCTTGCCTCCCTTGGTGCTTTTAGCTTGTCTTTTCAAAATAACTGCTTAATTTTGGGATTTGAGGAAGAAAAAAAAATCTCTAGTGCACATCTTTGCATGTATTTAATCTGTTTTAATTTAAATTCCAGACATATTACTTCTACCAGCAGAGTCCACAGGGAAAATCACATCACACATAGCATAATAAGAACAGTATTTTTTTTTTTTTCAAAAAAACCAAACTCGAAACAACAGCTTCATTTTTGTACCATGATAATATCAGTGAACAGCAGCTGAACATGTGACTGATATAAATGAAAACCAAAAGAAAACTACCCAAAAACTTATCAATATTCTCATTGGCTTAAAAACTAGTAAGTTACGCACAAGAGAAATTTCAAAATGTGTAGTTTGAAATCTAATATTAAAACTCTTTAAATGTTTTATGAATCTGGCAAGATGAAACCCAGAAAGAGCCTGTTTATTGTGACAGTTTGGATTATGTAAATAGAATTTCCCATGTAAAATAGTACAAACTACTGTTTATTGCTGTTTATTTTCAATATTTTCTATAGATTTGCCTCTTTCTTCTGGTAACTTTTATTTCCTTATGAGTAAACTTCATCAGCTGTAATTTGGGAATTTTTATGTTGAACAATTACTGTGCTATTTCATGCTGTACCACTTGCCCAAATAGTTAAGGGGGAGGAAAAAAAATCAAGGAAGTAACATGACACAGGACTATGGGACAATGGGACAAGAGGAGAGGACTGAGGACTAACGCAACAAGGCAGGCAGAATAGTTAAAGTACAAGCGCTACCAGCATTTGTTATTTTGATGACAGCTGGATGCTACCTTACTCCTGAGAGATCCAAATAAGAAACCTTACTTCAGAAAAAGAAAAGATTTCCGAGGACTGATCTCATTATCCGATTCATTTCTAGTTTGGTGGTTTTTTTTGTTTTTTTTTTTTGAGGGGCAGTGGTAATTTATTTGTAATCATGAAGAAGGATTATCTTCATCTGGGAAGCAGGGCTCTGATTTTTTTAAATTTATTTTTAAATCTTATCTGCATCGTGCTCCTCTAAATCTTTTGTTATTGAGCTGTGTGAAAGTTCAAATCAATGACATTTATTTACAGTAGCTGAAACTCTGCCTCAGTGAGTACTCCCCAGTGGAAGTGAAAAACTTATTTTCTTTAAAGCTTAGATGCTCAATAGGACTTAATCCCCTAAATGGCATTGTAAGTCTGACACTAAGGGCTAGTTCCAAAACTGGTCCTGTCTGTCTACAAGATAGGTGAAAAAATGCTTTTTGAGGTTGTGGACCCCAGGAGTAGAAACTATACATCAGGTTCTCAGACAGTATTATTTAAGGTGTAAGTAAGGCAACTCAAAGACGTTTGCAACACTCACACATTCCTGGGGAACTGTTTTGGGCTAGAGCACAAGTTGTGCCTCCATTTCCATGCCTCGCCGGGATGTGGTGTCAGGGTATGTGTGGGCTCAGGGTGGCCACTGTCCCTTTGACATCCAGTGAGAAGGATTCCACCCTGAGGCTGAAGACCCAGAGCGGTCTTCAAAACACTAAGCCAGACTAGACTTTTCACTGTCACATGAAATGCTGGCCATTTCTCCTACCACAGTCAGTTCACCCAGCATCCCACCTGCCAAACCAGCCAGGAAATGGAAGACCCTGACCCACTTCTCCCCCAGGTCTGCATCAGACACACACCTCCTCTCCCCTGCCCTTTCCAGCCTTCCCCATGAAGCTGGGCTCCTGTACAGAAACAACTCATGTTTTAAGGAGTAAGAAGAGCCTGCAGGGCTCAGCAGGGCAGTCCTCCAGTGAGTGTGTCCTTGTTTCTGTTTTTGCCCATAACTCTTTTTTTCAGTTAATTTCTAGGAGTAACATGCGTTTAGAGTGATGAGAAGAGGATGAGCCTCTGGATAACTATGGGCCAAACACATGATGAGTTCGCCAACACTTCCTTTAAAATAAGAGAGCCTCAGGATCATCAAGAAAGCCTCACCTGTGGGAGCTCAGCGACTACTGGAGCAGGCTGCCACAGGACTGTGCCACTGCTCTGATGCATTTCTTGACCCCCAATTAGGTTTGAGATATAAAGATGTAGAGCTACCTTATTATCTGTGTTATAGTCTTGCAGTGATATAACCCTACATATAACTTAGGACGTAACCTTCAAGCTAGAAATACCAAAGGAAATGCACAAAGTTATCTAAGGCAGGTTTCAAAATAATAATATGTTTATTACTTCCACACTATCCACATTGTTAGACAGTCTAATTAGATAACTAATATGAATTACTAGCAGTGGCTGATGTACTTCTTCTAATTTTATGCTTACTTAAAAAGACAATTCTGTAGTTTTAGAAAAAAAGTGTCTCAGTGATTCTAAAGGATATTTAACACCTTTCTTAAAACTTTGTTTAATTATTGTTACACTAAATAATTAATTTGTAGTATTAACCAGTAAGTTTTATAACATGAGTTAAGTGATCAATAGCTTATCATACTAAGATATAGTCAAAGAAATAAACAGTATCTTTCCTTCCCCGCCCCGCCTTTCTCCATTTGCATTGTCTCTATGTGTATTGAAGAGGGAAATGTATGTTAGGAATATTTATATGTATTCAAATTACTCTCTGTTAATACTATTTTTTTTTCTCTGAAATAAAATTATCTGAAGCAGACATTTATTATTTTCTTTGAAATTTCCATAATTTACCTTACAAAGGTAGGATGGGAGAAACTTTCCCACAGAACTCTGTCAGAACATTTTGTAATTAGAAGCATAAAGGCTGAGCACCTACTCATGTATTTTTATGCATCATAAATGCAGATGTTGTTTTTATTACCCAGAATTTGATCACCTCTGAAACATTCTAAATCATATTTTTAGCAATATCTGGCTGCAGTAAATTCCACAAAGTTGTGTGATAACAATTGTGATGCATGGTGCAAAGTACTACTTTTTAAGCATCTATATTGCAAAATGCATGTTAGTTGGAGTGGTACTTGGTTCTTCCAGCCAGGTTATGGGAAAATGAGCCCAGCACTCCTGAGTCCATTGTTACAGAGCAATTTAGAGCAACTTGTTCCCAGCTCCTGATAAAGTCAGAAGAAGTTGAATGCTCCAGTTTTGCCCTCAACATGACCCATTGCTATGTGCTTAAATGTCTGCTAAATTCTCCTAATCTTTTTAAAGATTACAGAATCTATTTTTTAATTTTTGTTGGTGTCTTACCATACTTTTCATTTCCTGTTTATTAGGTTTCAAAAACTTCTCTCTCTTTCTATAATGAAGTTCTTCAAAGAAGGTAAAAGAAATAAAAGGTGAGCAAGTGTTATACTTTGGTAAGAAGTCATAATACTTTTTTTCTGAATTGTCTATTTTTCCTTGTAGTCACCTTAAATCAGTATAACTTACAAAAAGCAGACCGGGAAAATAAACATCTCCTGTCACAGCCTGTCATCTATGGAAACTCAGGAAATGCAACAATTAACATCAACAAGGATAGCTTTATTTTACATCATTTATTCTGTTTTAGCTATAGGAGCAGCAATGAGAATAAGTGTTTAACTGCAATCTATTTTTTTGTTACGGGTATGGAATTGCTAAGACAGCTGATTTTTTTTTTTTTTTGCTATTTTCTATGCCCACTACAGTCTTGCTATCATACAATTTAAAAAAAAGACTGAAAACAATGTGTAGCCTATATTAAAAATGAGGGTTAACTTAACTCATGTCAAATACTGTTATAGGAAAAAGTCTGCTATAAAATTCACTTGAAAATCCCAGGATTGTAAGGGAACATGGTAAATCTATTTAACCTCATGAGGATTTCTGTACTGAAGGAAAAAATAGCCAATGAAATTTGTTCTTTGGGACTTTCAGTGTGAGATTAAAAAAGATTAACTCCTTTATCTTAGAGAGCATATTAGATTCTGAGCTTGCATTTAGTTAAAAAGGAAATATTTTCTCCATTACAACTTGCAATATTCATAACAATATTTTAAAATGCTTTAATTATAATCAATCATACTTAAACATCAGTTACTTTCGTATGTTTTAACCACATCCATAAAAATCTGTCACGCTGCATACGCATACAAAGATGAGAAAAGAATCTTTGCAATTGAAACTCCATCTTCTTCAATGGAATCGGTTCACCTATGAATTCTCATATTTAGGGTTTCTAAGCATAATGGCATTTAAATAATTGCTGAACACACAGCACCTTCACCTGTCACCTCTTCCTGTCTTGTAAGGGCACAGAGACAACCTTCTTGTTACAACGGGTTAGTCAATATTCTGACATTTCTTTCATTCCACTGTATGCCTATACATGTTTCCAATATAGCACACCTTTTTATCTAAAATAAGTAAAAAAAGAGCATTTATTTATAATATCAAGAACAAACATACCACCCTTTATGGAGTGCAAGACTTTATATCTACAGATTTAAGATATCCAACCTTATACCCTTTGATTATCAAGTTATGCCACTACAATGGTGTTGCACAATCATTATCTTCTACTTACAAAACAGGCAGGCACCCCAATCATTTGTGGTGAAAAATGTAAGATTCTAATATATACAAGTTGCATAACAAGTTGGTTTGGAAAGAGTCACAAGTATTTGGACAATGTATGGAAAAATGAAACCTTCCAGTGCTGTTGGATCTGTTCTTGTAATCAAACAGCAGCTTTTCACACTTTCTCCGCGGTCCACTCTATTCTATATGTGGATAAAAGCCACATTTATTCCTTTGCGGCAGGTATAAAAAGGAGCTAAGACACACTCATATTAAACACTAAAAAAGAGATTAATTGAAACACCTTTCTCCTTCCTTTTTGGGAAGAAACAGTTGTAAATAATGCTGTATTTCATGCTAAAAAGCGCAGCCATTCAAGAGCCTTATATTTTCCCACAGAATACCACCCTGCAGTTTCTAGGTTACCAGATGAAAACTAGTAAATGTGACTGATGAGCTAAGTCTAAGTAGCGGTTTATGTTCTACAGGCTGATGGTTTGTTCAGTTCCTAGAGATCAAATATCTCAAAAATCACTGCTTCTCATAGAATTGCCTACTAGACTGGAGAGCTGAACAAGCATGAAGTTCATTCCTTTTCTGAGAAATGCAATAGAGAGTTCTGATTAATCCTCTGCTTTTTCTTTTTCGCATAAACAGGTAAGAGTCTTAACAGACTGCCTGCACTTAGCAACTCCTAAATAAATGGGTGCCTGAAGGCTGTATGTTGTACTTAAATTATTGCTATAGACAGCACTTTAAAAGACTTTTGACCTCAGATATTCAATTTCAACCCCTCCTCCAGCAAAGTCTTATTGGCTCAGAACAAGACTTGATTAGAAATGTGCTGCTTCCCAACAGGATTTCTATTCACGTGTTGTGAAATGAAGTATTTTCCCAAAATATCATGGTAGAGTTTTGTCAAAACAAAAGACAGCAGCTATTGTTGTGGTGTGGCAAACTTCTTTGGTTTCCAAGTTTTACTTGCTAGCTTTAGGGAAAAAAAAATAAACAACAAAAAATGCACAAGAACAGAATTTTGCATGGACCTGATACACGTAAGGAACGGGAATCAGAGCCTACCACGGCAAGTAAAGTCTAAAAATTTACTCAGTAAGACACCAAACTCCATGGTACAAGATATTCTTCTTTCTTTTTACTTTATATAGGGAGGCAAAATTGTTTCAAAAGAGTATACTCACAGTTGATTTAAACTATCAATAATGAAATGTAGCTGTTTAAAAAATGGGGCTACTCAAGTACCTTATCACCATTTGATAATTTACTACCAGTCTTCTATTTCTCTTTTTCTGCACCAAGTAATTTCAAAATCAAAAGTACCAGCATGCAATCAATCTATAATATTCACAGTTACGACATATTAGTAACTATACTTAGTAATGCTGTATGTTATTTGTTCGTAAGGGTCAATATATTGTTATCAAGGGTAATTTAAAAAAAATGTAAATCATGGTTACAGTTATATATTCCTAACACAGCCTCAGAACCAAAATGAAAGCTATAGCCTTATATTATTTCTTCTATTTTATAATGTACTAATACTAAATTCCACTTGTACCAGTAGCATCTGGCTACCACTGAAGACATTTTCTTGCCCTCCATTTCTTCCTAGCTCATTAGCTGAAAACAGAGAGCTTCTTTTGGGTCAGGAGTAGATGTATTATCTCTGTGCCTTGCACATGAAGAAAGCCGAGACTTGAACAGGGACCCATGGGGTCTCTGGGCCTATTTAAAGGCCCTTGTAGTCTCTAGGCAAGCAGCTCTACCATGTGTGCCAAAAGAGAGTCTTCCTTCTGGCGGAAGCACTAGGAGCTGTACAAAGTAGTCTCAGTTGGAAATCACTTAGATTATCAGCAGGCATATGCCAGGAATTAAAGCAATTCAGTGAAAACAGAATTTTCTGGCAAACTGTTGGCACAGTGCCTGCCTGGTTCTCATGGAGCTTTTCTGAGGAACATTTCTGGAAGCTATATGGATACACAAATGTTATAGTGATATCATCTGCTGGTTTGGAGTGGCACCAATGGCAACATCCACTGGCTGCTGAATACCTTTGTGCTTCAGGTGGCAGTTTTCTTAGATTGTGTTACAGTATGCTGTGAAGTTGCACCCTTATTTTCAACTTCCTGTGTGTCTGTGTTTACTCTCTCCAAGAAACAGGTTCCAAATAGGTCAGGTTTGCTTTTTGCTGGTTGCATTCTCCAGCTTTGTCCTGGAGTTCAGTTTTCTGCCTTTTGCTACATGATGGGACTTCACAGATATTTATAAATGTATGAGTTGAGACTTGCATTATGTAATGAAAACTCCTATACTCCTTGCATTATGTAATGAAAACTCCTAAATGGCCATTCCCCCCTTTTTGTTTTTTTGTCTGTGTGCTTTCTTTGGAAATAGCATCTACATTTTCATTAACTAGACAATATTCATGCACTGCATAGGAAGACAAAATCACCTGTGACGCACAGCAACCGTTTCCAGGAAATGGAAAGAGCACACTATATAGATCTTATGCTTTTTATCTAAGCACTACCTTTAGGATTTGGATAGGTTCTTAAAGTATATGGACACTGGAACTATAAAGCAGTTCTGATACTCTCCTGTTTTGCCTTTTCCTGACTGTTGGACTATGTAGAATATGTAAGTATTAAATGGCTAGTATTCAAGTCACAGAGGAAAATAGTTACTTGGACACAGCATAGAAATCTGCAGAACATATTGGAAACTTAATCTAAGGAGTTTTAAAGAAAATATATAATTTTAGGGCAAGTGAAAGAATCACAGTTGCATAGGAATAGAAATAACTGGCCAGTTTCTCAAAAGGCGTATATTTGGCAAAGCTGCATTGAATAACAGAATTCCACCAGCAGAGTATCTATCCTTTTGTATCACATTTTGCATGTAACATTTTCAAACTGGAAATTTTTCCAAAGCAAAGTATCAACCAAAATTTTTTCTTAAATGAAAGTGTGAATGAAGCTTCCTTGACGGGTACAGCTCAGAGAGCACCATAGGTACAGCCCCCTGACAGCGTGGGAGAGCAGTTTTTCATTTTAGCTCATCAAAATACTCTCTGTAGGGAGCCGTTCTATTCCTGAGTATGGCAGCACTGTGAGAAGGAAAAGAGGTAGTGAGTGAGACAGGGGAAAAGAGGAAAAATAAATAAAGCTGATTGTGGTGGGGTAGACGTGTTTCATTCAAATGGATCACAAAGCTTTTTTATTCAGCAGCTGTTCACTGAGGTGTAGAAAGCTGTAATTCTGCAAGGTCTCTTAGCCTGCAAAATGGTTGGAGAAAAGCTGGACATACTGTGTCAGTAATTGTTTAATCAAAAGCAGAAGTTTCTTCCATACTTTTTAATACATATATATATGTGCATATATAAAACAACCCAACAGCACTTTTTCAGTTAAATTATCGTACATAAAACTGATTGTTTCATTGGAAAAGAGTCTATGTGTCTCCTTCTTGATACGCTTTTTCAACCTGTCCTGAGAAACAACTAATGAGAAGAATGCCTCTGGTAATCATGGCAATCATTTCACACTGGGAACAGAACACAAGGCTGCTCAGATCATAACAAGAGGGCAGATTTTTCTCCCCACAACTTCAAATATATCAAGGCGTTGTGAGGAGTACATAAATATTCGATACCACTTACAAAAATCTAAATGTTCAGGATAGATAAAACTTGTTCCCCACCTACAGGTATGCCTTCCAGCTTACTCCCTCGTTACTGATTACAAACACACCTACTACAGTTCATTTTATAAAGATGTCTTCCAAAGACAGAAAATTTCCATTGAGATGTACTCATCCTCCTTTTCAAAATAAACTGATGCTTGACACATGATCATACAAGATACAATGTGCATCTAAAATGGAAATCTGAGAAGGAAACAGAGAAAATCAAAGTAACACTGACCAGAAAGACAAGACCAGAGCTCAGCTCTACTGTATCTGGCCCAGCTGTGGCACAGGCGGTTGCCAACTGGGGATGCAGCCTGTTTTTATTTCTCTGAAGAGCAGTTTTCCCGCTTTTTAAAGATAGGCTTGCAGGCATGGTTACCTAAATAATTTGCAAATAAGAAGACTTAACAGCAGTTCTGAGAAGGAGACTGTGCTGCTGATATGGATGTTCACAGCTCTCAGGGGCATTATGAGAATTACACGTGTATTAGTAAGGGGTGAATTTGCACCCCAGGAATTTAAGATTAGAGCCGTATCAGGCAACAACCTTAATTTAACACATCAAGCTTTGTTCCCAACACACCGTATTAGCCTGCTACTGCAGTATCTGTTGGCATCTGGCTCAAAAAACACCCAACCACCCTCCAGGGTAATGAACGAGCTCGCTTGGATCTGAAGGTGATCCCTGCAAGTGCTGGCACTGTGTCTCGAGTCGGCGCCACTGCAGCGATGCCAGCGGGAACCAGTGGGCTGCAGCAAGGACCTAACAACGTTACGGGTGAAGACGGGCCGGGCCTGCTGGTGGAGGCGGGTAGGAAGGCCCCAATGTCGAATGCGCCATCGCAATGAAGCCCCAGAAGGGGCCTTCTCTGGTCAGGAAGAAACCTTCACACCAACACAGTTTCATTTGTTTCCACCACTTCCTCACAACACGAACGCATCCCCCTCCCCCCCCCCCCCCCCCCCCCCCCATCTTTTCTGAACTTATCGACAAAAGGAACGGCAAAATAAATAAATAAAGACTTAGCCTCTGCTTCGGGGAAGCCACCTCTCCAGGTTTCCGCCTTGGCGGTGGCCTGGCTGGAGCTGGTAGGCATCAGTTTTCACGGCGAATGGTGGGTGCGGAGGGGGCCAGTTGGCTCCCCGGCCCTGGCAGCAGGCTCCAGGCTCGACTGTCTCTCTTCTCTCGGCCGGCCGCCCCCGGCTGTCATTGCACCAGGCCCGAGCCATAGCTGAAGGCGTAGCTGCTGGCCAGCGAGAGGGACTGCTGGTGCTCCTCACCCTGCTCCGAGGGGTAGCTGGGAAACGTCTGCGCCCGGGACACCTTCGCTGAGCCGAGGCTGTGACCTGCAGGGGCGAGGACAAGGACACAAATGATGTAACTGGGCTTTAATCTAATAAATTTTAATATACTCCAGGAGTTTCGCCATGGACGTGGGCTCCGATGGGCTGACTTTGTAATGTCCTGTGGTGCAAGGGTGCCTTGCTGGGGCTGCACAGAAGGGTTTTGCCCATGCCTGAGGCAGGAGCAGGAGATGGATGCCCAGCGGAGGCAGAAGGTCCCAAACACAACTCAGGCATTATTTAGGGTCAGAATTTTCTTTCTTTTTTTTTTTTTTTTAATTTTAGAATATCATATCTATATATTTCCTACCCTATAAATCTCAGTTATATTTGTGAGTTAGAGCTGATGAAGAACTAGTGTACTTATTTATCTGAAGCACTGCTTAAGCGGCGGAAGTAATGCCAGTGGTTTCAAAGGGATTTGTCACACAAATGCTGCTTCATGTACTTACTGTCTTTCGAATAGGAAAAGTTTGGCTACAAAATGTTACTGACTGCTTCATGAAAAAAATTGTGATCCCCTTGAAGATGAGCTATCAGAGCAATACTGGGACCCAGAGAGAAAAAAACTCAACTAATGAAAAATAGAATAAAATGTACATCTCAGTGACACTGGAGACAATAAAATTAGAGACTGAATTCACAGTGGCGTGCTAATGGTAATAAAAATCCCTTTCATAGCACGACCAAGCAGGATGAATTTTGTATATGTTATTTTACTATTCATTCACGGGGTTAAATTGACATTGGCTACCAAAATCTGACTGAGGTGCCAGGTTTAACCTTTTTCTGCTTCAAGAAACTTTTGCATCAAACTGAATTAAAACGTATAGTGGCCGTAAGGCCTAAGCTGCTAAGCAAAAGCACTGATAATAAATTGTTTGCAAATATTCTCAAATGTTTTATTGCTTTGACCAACTTTTAACCATGATATTAAGTGAAACCTTCATACATTTTTAGTTTTATTTGGGATTTGCAGCACGATTACTGTTAATATTTTTTTTATTATTATTTAATACAAACCTAAACAGAGAAAGTTGCATGATTGTAAGTTTTAATTTTGTGTTCCAAATCTGGCATTTTAACTTCTAAGGATATAAGGCCTTTACTTCTTTTTATCCAGAAGCTAGAATCATATATATTTCAAGGGCCATACGGAACTGCTAATCCAGCTGTGTGACTGGCTATGTAAAATTTTTCTCTTTCTTACCAATAAAGATAAACAAAATATGTCAAGGTACCATTTCCCTCGATCCTCTTTATGTATTTTATCCAAAAAATGTAAACGACACAAATAGACCCTATGACAATGAGCAGGAGTAAAGACACTTGCCAATCAAGAGAGTACCCTAAACTCAGGCCTATTTGTATCATGTGCTGTATCTCATATGATTAATTTTTAATTCATTTCTGTAGAATACTGCAGCTTCAATACAGTGATGAAGATTGCTCCTATGAAACTAATTTGTAGTCAAGGTATCAAGGCAGTGTCTTAGAACATAGAAGATGAATTTGAACCTATTAAGGTTAGAAAGGAAATTAAATTCAGATCTTCCATTTCCTGGATGTGTGCCTCAGCTGCTAGCACATCCCTTACTGTTCTTTAAAAGAAAATTTGTAGCTGCTATGATTTTAGCCATTCTGTAACCAAAGGAGTTAATGAGGATAAGTGACAAGAAGTCACTAGGATATGTAGTCAGAGTGAGAGAGTCTCAGATCCAAAAGATTAAAAGACACATTTAACACAACCAAAGGCTCTAAGACACCTGGTCGAGGCTCAAGCTGGAGAGAATGACATCAATTTGTGGAAATAATAATAAAATAGAGTAGCAGTTCAAATGAAACGAGAAAGCTATGGGTAATAGAGAATTTGTGAGTTTAGGAAAGAATGCCTCTATGCATTATACTTACTTTCAAATTAATTTCTTTAAAACAATAAACTATGTTAATATATTTAAATAAAATGAAATAAAAAATAATGGTGGCAAAATAATGAAATAGTCCAACAGTTCCAAGTTGGCTTAAGACTTTAAGTAGTACGTTTCCAAAATTTAGGGTTTTGTTATTTTTGTTTTTTTTTTTTTTTATTTTAGTTTGGTCTATCTCATACTGGAAATTCTAAATGATAATTGCTTTTTTTATTTGCATTCCTAATAAATATTATTTTAATATTCATACAGCTGACAGCCTTATGGAGTCTTAGGTACTGCAGCATCTCCACAGTTACACTTTATGTCAGTAGTAAGGATTTTGAAACTAAAGATAAAGTTTTTGCAGCAAAGAATTTAAGCTCCACAGCTTTCTAAGCTTCCTGCTTCAATAGTATTTTCTGTGTCATATTTGAGCCTTAAAAGTTTAAGAGAGAAGAAGAATGCTGTTTGTGGATTTTGCAGCTCTTTGGTACCACAGCTGTTTTCAAGAATACAAAACTCTCTCTACAGTTCTTCTGAAGTCAGCATAAAAGGAATTTGACTAACATACTTCGTGACCTTTTCCCTGTTGCTTACATATGAAATGTTTTGGGTTTTTTCTGTTCTAGGACAGGACCTTGGAAAGGTATTCAGCCTACTTCAACTTTTATTTAAATTTTCTCTCAGGATCACAGAATGCAATGAAGCTGTAGTCCAAAGCAATTAGGTATGAATGATTCATCAAGATAATTTAATGTAACCTGGCAAATTACACCAAAATTAGATTTTTCCTGATCTTAATTATGTTGGAAGCAGAGGCAGTATACACAAGGATCTTATTTCATGACATGGTGCTTATTTATAACAAATCTTTAGAGGAAAAAACCAATGGTTTCCTAGTAACAGCAGTGACTGATGTACATATAAGTAGATCGATCACAACTTCTAAGAGAAAACTTGCAGTACTCAGCTAAACGAAAAGAACAAAAAGAAGAAAAAAAAAAAAAGAGAGAGAACCAGGCATAAGCTTTAAAAGCTCCCTTACTGCTGCTTCTTGGGAGCTGTCTCTCTGTTTTGGATTCAGAATTCAAATTCTTAACCAGGAGGCAGGTGGTCAACCCTTTTTCTATTCTAAATGGAAAAAAAGGTCATGCTTTTCTTTTCCAACACCAGAATTCAAGGGACCCTCTCATCTGATATTCTTTGGTTAGAGTACTCATCTGTGATGTACAAGTCACATGTTAAAATTCCCCTCTGCCTGTGGGTAAGGTTCAACATTACACTTTCTGTAATGGAAAAATCAGCTGAAAATGTTCCCTTTCTCCTCTCTGCTGGTACTGCTGTTCACGGTCCCTCAGTTGTGCCATTGTGACTGAAAGGCTGCTTTGTAGACTGAAGCACTTTGGTCATCTGGTTTGCAAGAGCCCTACAAATCGTTGTACTGGCACAGTTGAGGAGCAGGAACAAGCAGCCAAGGGTAAGAGACGGCAGGATTTTTCTCAGACTGGCTTTGGCACCAGATAGTTTGTTTGGGGAATGATGACCTGTGAGCAACACGCAACCAAATGCAGGTGAACGCTCTCGCTACTGGACTCCTCACTTCTCTGATACAGCATCACTTTCAAAGTCCTGTGACTAAGCTTTTCTAGTACAAGATCTAATATAAGTGCAAATTTTTTGCAGTACAGTGATTAAAAATTAATAGAACCAGAGACTGCTGTGGTTCAGCTTCTGTTACAGGCCTTTTAAGTACCTCATATTAGATAGTCATTAGGAAAAATAAAGAAGCAGACTTTTGCAGCTGCACAGCAAGCTTTCAGCTGGGATTTCTTAACCTCTGAACAGATGACTTTACAAACAAAATGATGTTCTTCTAATGCAGTTCTACTTTTATAGGTAATAATAATAAACTATTTTTGAAAATGAAATTTGGCATTTCCATTTGCAAGATCATGAGCACAAAATTGTAGTCATTAAATTAAAGTCAATTTGATATCTTTATTAGTATTATGTTTTATATATTTTTACTTGTGAATGCTCTGAGACTTCATGAGGACAAGAGCTCTGTGACTGCTACAGACGTTTCTACAAATGTTATAGAAAAACATGGTTGTTCAAAAGAAATTTCTATGAGTCAATCAGTGCAAGCTAAGACCAAATAAAGTGAATCACTTGTTGCACTGTAAAGCAATCTTTTCTTTTTAGAAATATTCTTTGGAAAATTCTGTTGTTCACAATAAACAGAACAGTCTGGAAACCAGTGAAACAGAGACAATGAGGTTTTATCCACAAAGGATGGTGCAAGGAGGTGGAAAAAAACCCAATTAGCTAACAGATGTTTCAGGCATGAAATGTTAGTAAGGAGTTAGTTGTATATTGTTTCCTGACACAATTCTCACCAGACAATAAATGCAGCCCTTCAGCCAGAAAAGTTCACAAAACTAGTACCAGCCTTTAATCTAGATTTATGTACTCTAAGGACTTTCCCCAACAGCAGTGAAAGCTCCTATTTATACCAGAGGAAGCCTGCAGATTGTACTGAGGATATGGTTTTGGTGGAGAAGCCTGTCTTGAGATGCTTCAACCTCGGATGTTCTTTGAAGATTTTTTGTTAAGACACAGGACAAACTGGGAAAGGCACTGTAGTTATGCACTGAAAGCCCACTAGGGAAAATGAAACCCTTACTGCAAGAAACTAAATTATTATGACTGCTTATGTCAGATGGGAACTTTTATCCTCTAAGAGCTTTTGTTGCAAAGAAAGAGACTCCACATTTTATTCTGGATAAAGAAATTGTTCCTCAAAAAAACCCTACTACAATCTCAAATCAGTTAAGTGGCTATTATTGCATCAAAAAGGATACTTTCATTTAAGGCAGAAAATAAATGATTGCTGTTATCCTATTTATAAATTGATACTGGTTAAAATTCTGCCAACTCTCTGTATTGAATATACAGTGTCTTCTATTGAGCTGTTGATGACAAAGCAGCTTTTTCTTTTCTGGTGTTAGATGATTGGAATAACTAAAGCAAAGTTTCATAGCAGGACAAACTGCTACAAAGCAAAACATTTATTTTGCAGTAACGATGCAGTTGGATTGGAAGGGCATTAATTGGTACAGCAATCATTATGCTGTCACTCACAAAAAGATGCAATGGAAGGGAGCAGATGGAAATGGAAAAATAGCATAAACTACTTTACAGCATATTGATTTCCATATACTTATTGAAAGGGAAACTGTGGGTCCGTTTCAGTTCCATATAAAGAAATACAAATTTTCCCTTGAATTTAACTACAGTCAGAATTAAAACTCCAGGGAGCACAGCTGGGCTCCAACTTTTATATTTTCTAAAATAATTCTGGATTTCATTTCATCAAATATTTATCATTCTGAGGGGAAAATGAATATCAGGAAACAGAATTACATAATTTTTAAGGCAGATGTTTAAGAAAATAGTATAGTTTTTTTATTAGAAATATTTTTGAACAAAAATAATTTAATTTGATCATAAAATACACAGGAAATATATTATGAGAGTGAATTTAACACTCCGCCAATATTTTAAAATATTTCCTTTTTATTCTTAATTAAATAGCATTTTAGTTTTCTTTAGAATTTAAATGAAATTAATATTTTTTTTTGCCATCATTACAATTAGTATCTTAGTAGAATACATTTGTTACAGTATATACACAGTATATACAGTATATACAATATGTGTATATTTCCATAGTTGGAAGACTATTATTTATCTTAAACTCTTTTGGCATTGTCACCAAGTCTTCCTCTAGAAAAGAAGAAATTTTACATGTGCATGCAGAGAAGATTGCAGGACTAGCAGTTTAAAATCAGTAAATTTACAATATGTCAATTTTTTTGGTGTTAAGGACAAAGTTTTCAGCCTTCCAATTTTGGCACAAGAATGCTGGGGCTTTATGAAGAGTACATTCACATGTCATTATTTTGAAACAAAGAAAATACATGTCCTTAGGGCTTTGCAACAGTGATAATTGTTTCAATACCTATGAATAATGTGAATTACTTGTAAACATGTACAGAAAAAATAAGAATTATTTCATCTGTCCCCTTATGTAAAATAGCAAGTATATAAAAGTGGTGTCTTGAGTCATATAACTAAAACTAATGTATTGACTAAAGGTCAGGTTGGTTTAATTGTGGTTGTGTGTTCTGAATACTTGGTCTCCTATTGCATTTAAATTGTATATTACCTACTTAAGCTATCACAAGCTGATGCAGCTCCTGTGGTAGAAATATGAGAACAGCAACTGCATCTTTCTCAAAGACGAATAGGTTTTACCTTGCCCTGTAATTTTAATTCAATATTCTTTGTCCATTAGGGATTTTTTCTAGTTCTTTTTATTCTTGGTACCAGCTTTTTATGCTGCTGTGTGTTTATAAAGAGAGGAGACATATATAAACACCGGCTACCTAACATCCACCTAGGAGATGGAAAAGAAAGTTACTTGTACACATCTCACATTACCCAATAATCTTTCCCCTTTCTGCCCCCATTCCTGCAGCCAAAATAAGACACATATTTGGGAAAAGCAATCTATTTTACATATTACATCTCTTTGATTTGTGCTCTTCTATTTGTAATACATAATTGTATGTTTGCATGCCTGAACTACAGGGACATTAAATGAAAGAAAGTATCTGACCTGAGTGGCAATTTTTTTCAGTCCTGCACTCTGAGCCAACACGCAGATGAAGACAGTAAGCTTGCACTTAAATTTCTTAGGTTGTCTTCCATAAACAGACTGCAGTGGTCCTCACAGAGATTAATTGATTTTAATCTTTACAGCTTTTTACACTTGTGCTAATGTTGCAATGTGAAACCAGCCTCCTCTCTCTCTCTGTTCTCAGTCCAGCTCCTTCACTATGCCAACACAGTTGAAGGAGGCATAATCATGTTCTCACTTAACACAAAATTAGGCTAAGGTCCAACTTTGCTTCAAAACAAACAGAATTTTCCAGATGAAAACTCTCAGAAAGAAGGGTTTCCTAGCTTGGTTTCACAGATTCTGCAGAAGTGAAATTTTCTGCAGTGATACTTTAAAATTTAAGTTTATTGATTTTAAAGTATTTATCAGGGAACCCTGATCTACACTGGCTCTGCATTGAGGAAGCAGTTGGAATGAATCAATTCCAGAGTCATTTTCCAACTCAAACTATTCTGTGATATGATGCAATACTTTATTTTCAGCTATTTTGCTTTGTGAGAGAAAACAAGCTACCTTGTTTTCAATCAGGTAAAGAAAACATTCAGCTGTTCTTCCTGACTGGCACTCTATTAGGAGAGTTTTCTCTGAATAGTTTTCTCTGAATCATTGAACAGGGGATACAATTTGTGTGTGTTAGAGGAGTAGCTATGGTCAAGGGCTTT
The DNA here is from genome assembly GCA_002844005.1 of Limosa lapponica baueri. Taxonomy (NCBI): domain Eukaryota; kingdom Metazoa; phylum Chordata; class Aves; order Charadriiformes; family Scolopacidae; genus Limosa; species Limosa lapponica. The sequence goes on from KZ505677.1 coordinate 1,638,210, forward strand.
GTTTTATAATGAAAGATATAGGCATCACAACCTTGAAGAAAAGCCTTTGAGAGGAAATGTGTCAAAATGATCAACAAGTTACTTAAGACTCTAAATCTTGGATAAGCGCCCTAACAAAGCTACCTGAAAAGGCTGAGTATACAATGTGTCTAGCATCCCTAGACTAATTTATCCTTTTAACCACCGCCTTAGTGAACCAGAAACCAACTTAAAGCACTTCCACGTAAGTTATGTAAGTGAGGTTTATTATTGGAATAATAACTCTGTTTCTGAACTTCATGCCTGTCCAAAGTAAAGTTAAATTATTTCATTGACCACAGAATTAAACAGAGACTAAGCATTTTTATGCTAAATGCAGGTAGTTTCATTTTCCTGTTCAAGCTCTAAACTTAATGACCTTTTTAAACAGAAACTTCACGAAACTGAGACATTCTGTGTTACTAATACTAAGGAAAGAAAATGGTAGAAGTGCAAGTGACGATTTCTTTCACTTCACGGAATGTTTGAATTGGATGAGAACGATTACAAATGATAAGATGATGGCAAAATGCAAGAAATAAGAAGAAAACAATGCTCTAATCCTAAGTGCATTGGGAAAGGCTAATACAGGAGGAAGAGAAAACAGCTAAGGAAAGCACCAGCAAGAATATTATTTCAGTCTTGGCAGTACTTTGCCTTATGGGAACATAACAAACCAAGAAAAGGACACTCAGAAAAATTACCCTGCTCCTGGAATAATTGAAAAGTGGGAACAATATAAAGGTAGTCAAAAAAGAAACAAATGTGAAAAATAGATAAAATTATGTGCAGTCAGTTACATTTTATCAAGTAATGATTTTCTGCTGTATTTAAGTAGGTAAAGCTACCCACTTTGTTGTCATCTTTTGCTTTTGATGCCTGTGTAGAGCAGCAAGTCATTATGAGAATCAACTGATTGTTTATCTCTGTGCGTAAATAATTTCCAGTACAATTTTATTTTACATCCTCGAAAATTACATCTACCAGAGTAATTTAAAATAGGCAGCTATGTACGCAGTGTTATAATCTTGGTTTACCAATTTATTAGCTCACTGTTTCCTTTTCCCTTCCTCAAAATGTTTTTGTTGCATTTTTATCACAGCCAAACTAAATGTCCTGTCAAGACAGGGGTCTTATCAGATAGCTTGTTAAAAAAAAATAATGCCCTAAACTTGTTACCGATTTAGCATGGACGACCTTACTAAAAACTTCAATGCAAAGATGCAAATTTATACATTGCATATCACTTTGATGATAAAGAATATCTCACTGTTAAATATTTATTGCATTTCAAATCATGTTGACATTTCCCCTTGGATACACTATTCCACAAAACACTATACAGACCTTATGCAATTCTACTGATATTACAGAGGTGAAGTGAAATAGTGAATTTCTAATTTCATAGTAGAGTACCTAAAGCCAAAGGAAGGCAAAAATTACTTACATTGACAAAAAGTGTATAAAGTGGAGATAGTGTATTGACTTTGAAAATGGGATGCTACTGGAGGCTGATTGATCAGTGCTGTTCAATCTTGTTGCTGTTATAATTCTGCTGATCTTTGGTGTGGTCAATATTTCCTGGCCTTGTAATATTTTCATTATAAACACTCCATTCAAAAAGATTTATAACTAGCCTATTAAAAAATTGCCATAAAATGAAACTCAGCACATGAGGTCTGAAGCCAGACAGCAAATTTGGTCTGACAGGATGGAGGGAATACGTTTTTCACCACATTTTTATGTGAGTAAAATACAGCTTTGATTGGAAAAAAAATAAAAAGAAAAAATATTCAGGTGGTATAGTTTACATTTCTTGACATAGGAAAAGATGGGGATGAAGGATTTATGATTTATACTACCCCAAATGGATACCTATTCTACAAATGTTAATTTTAAAAGATAATTTTATCAAATGGGTATAATATGATAACTAAACACATACAAAATATAAAGTCTAAGACATTCAGGGTCGGTGTGGTGATGCAGGTGGGCCTTTCCTTTGGCACTTTGCACATCTGAAAACCCAGGGAAATAGGGAGATAAAGGGTAACAAAAATAACTCTTACCAAAACCAACCAAAAAAGCAAACCCAAATCCAAAACATGTTTTATGCCTGATTGGTTTTCACTGTGGAGTCAGAAGTGCTCCACTTCTGGGCTGTTCAAAGTAAAGGTAGGAATGCTTGGCTGTTGAAAATCGCTATGAGGTGTAATAGGGCCACTCATTTTAGCATCAGCTGTGTCTTAGATTACCTCAGCAAATTGTTGCACTGCAGTCTCAGTCCTGTTTGAGCTCTGCTAGTGCTCGAACCAGCAAAAGTCATCATCTATTTTGATCTTGATTCTTCTATCTCTCTTACAGAACTCAGAGTCACCTCATTACTACATTTCCCCATAGGTATTAAAGAACAAAATGTTGTTCAAATTATAGGCAACGTGCTCCAAAACCAGAAAAAATCCTTGGACTCTGGTAAAATGTCTTTCATTCAAGGGCCGTTATATTTATGGTGTAAAATGGGGAATTAGTCTTGCTTATGTGTATTTTTCTGGGAAGGGGAAGAGGCGGGTGGTTTGTGGGAAGTAAAAATGTGGTCCCCAATTATATAAAATGAGTTACTTCAATCAAATAAAGATTTTCTGTGATTTTTTGCATTTTTTCCTGTCACCAATGAACAAACTTCAGAAAAGATAATAGATCTCACATTAATATAGGCAGGGATGAAACACAGTTTTTAGAACCTTTCAGAATCTGTTCTATTTTTTACCCATGCATTGAAAGCATTTATTAAACCATTTGTTATTCAGATTTAAGCTTTCTATGAAGTAGCTTTCTATGAAGTAGCTTTCTATGAAATAGTCCTTGGAAATATTCTTTAGAGGGCCTTAATATTATTTTAAGCTACAATGAGATAGCAACAGTAGATGCCATATAAAAATGAAAATATTGCATTAGCTGATAATTAGCTCTCTGGCAACAATTAAGAAGCTTCCTCAAACACTTGAAGACAGGAAGACACACCTCTCCAGCAGTTCTAAATAAGAAAGGCCAATGTTTAAAATAACAACTTGAAATTATAGGCTTCTCTTAAACTTAGTAAGACTTGAGACTTGAGGCATATTATCTAAAATGTAAGGTTGCTTGACTTTAAAATAAACTTCACCTTTTATTATGCCTGCTTATAACAACTTAAAAGGATTATTTCAAATTACTGAAAAACTGTAACTATGAATTTTGGAATGCTTTGATAGTTTCCCACTAAAATAACAAAGACAATCTCCTGAATGACATGGACTCACTAAACACTTTTGTAAATTACAGATGTTTCTTAGACTAAATGCATCACTGGTGCTAACCCAATGAAAGCATGATGATAGCTAATTGTAAAGATAGAAAAGTATCATAGAGATATGCTTTTCTCTCAAAGTGGAATTATAGAAGAAGTGTGTTAAAAACTCCCCCTCTTCCTGCTATCATCTTTGCAGCAAAAACTCCTCTTAAACACTTCTGGAAGTAGAAAACTAGCAGAGTTTTGAAAAGAAGCAGTAAACCAAATCAGGTTGTACAAGCAAGAGAGAATCTCTCAGTTTAAATTATAGTATCATTACATGTTTAATGTCTGTTTGTAAGACAAAGTTGTAAAACTGTAGCAGAAAAGGTAATTAATGTTTTTCTCATGAGAAATTTTGCAGGCTACCAATATGCTATTGTAATTTAAGATTTTGAGTTTATTTTATATTTCAGAGAGGAAACAAGCTGAGATTGAAAAGATTGACTAGAAGAAACTCGTACTTTTTATATTACCAAATTTTTTATTTATGTTTTGTATATTTCTCAATCATTATTCCATCTGCCTCAAGAAAGATTCTTGAATATTTTCTGAAGAATAACAACTTAATGCTTCCTTTATTATTACATGATTACGTTCAGATTTCTCGCATTTAGCAGTTTATTCAGGATAACCCAGGCATGATTCACCAAAAACGAAATAAAACCCCATGCCTATTTAGAGTATCTCAGGGCTCAAACACATAGACAAGTTACATAGCATAAAAATTCATTTTTAATAGGAGAATTTGAGATCCATGTGGCAAACCTGATGTAACTTCAGCAAGCTTGGAATAAGTATCTTAGTGGTTCCCATCTTGAGCTAGCTCAACAGACCTGATGCCAATTGCTGACATAGTAACAATGACCATTTCCAGTCAGTGGTATTTAACTGAAGGTCTTCCCACCCCCATGCTCTGTTCAGTGCTCAGACTGAGAATGATTTTTTTTTTTTCATTAATAAGGATTGTATTGTATTTTTAAAACTTATTTTAGTTATGGTCATTAAACACTCCACTTACTTGTCTTTAATTAGCCAAGTATTATCTTGAGATAAATTGACATTTATTGATCTGAATTGGAAATCAAATTCTGTAATTTTCAGATGGGAAACATAAACACTGTACACAAAAAATACAGAAATTGATTTTATGATAGATAATCAAGGTGTATTTCGAGTCTGAGAAATTCTCTATCTGTTAGGAAGCTGTATAAACCTAACTTTGGGGACAGATACATAAGATCTTGTGTATATTTCCATGCCTTCTTCTGAGGCATTTGGTAGAAGCCATTGCAAGAGGCAGAACAGTTTATTAGATGGATGCACGTCTAACCCAGCAGGAAATTCCCAAAGCTTCACTTCTGTGCAGCCACTGAAGGTGCTGGGAACAAAGGAAAGGTTTCTGTCTATATTGAGCTTAATAACACTTTGAATTCTTTTGTTCCTTGCAGAGATTACATATATAAAATATGTGGAAATAAGGCAGTTCACAGAGGCTAAACAAATTATTTTCCTCTATAATTTATTCTCTAAAATAAAGAAGTTCATTGATTTTAGATTATATAAGTTTAATTGGAATAAAGTAGATGCCTAAAACATCAATGAAGCACTCAGGAAAGTTAATCCATTTTTCATGACTCTATAAATAATTTCTTCTAGCTGTAAAAGCCTTCAATTACCCACTAGGAAATAAAAAACAATGGCTGTAATTCACTGAGGGATGCAAGTGATGTTCTTTTGCTTTTTTTTTTCCCTGAAAGGGAGTTCACTGTGATTCAGTGGGAACAAGCCATGTCATTTGCATCAGACTTGTGTAAAGCTAGAGGAAATGAGCAGAGGTAAATCTGCAAGAGGTGAGTCAAAATGCTTGATCTGCTTGTGCCTGCAGATGGGAGGAGTCCCTTTTTCTTTACTCTGTTGGATGACAGAAGAAACAGATTAAGCCAAAGCACGCACTTCCTTCCCCCATCCAAATAAGCAAATAAATAAATAAATAGAATATCAAAACCAATGATAAAAATAAAACACGTTGGAATTACCACCCACATTTGTTATTAAACCTGTAAATATCCTGTCCTGTGTTTTGCCTCTTCTGTTCCTCATCTCACTGAGGCTAGTTTTTTTTTTTTTTTGCTGGCATCCTTTTTTGGCCACTCAAATCACAGGAGCTGTAAGAGCAGCGCAGCAGCAGTCCCTGCAACAGCTTTCCTTAATCCCAGCTGCTGAGAAGAGAGTCCTGACAAACCCCAGTGCATTCTGGCAAATCAATTGACCAATCTGCTGAAAGCAGGAAGGGGTAGAGAACTATCATCTCTTAAAGCACATTCATTCCACCCTCTCTCACTGCCTATTAGTTAAGTGTTACTAAAGCAAGCTAGGAAATGAAAAAAAAAAAGTGCCCATAGCACAAGGCAATAACCAGCAATGAGATTCAGAACATGACATGTACAAAGTAATTACACTTCATACAGATGTTTTGAGAAAAGAGCGTCTTAAAGCAAGGCATTTTCCTGGTGGTGATTTTGCTGTTGGGTTTGACTGGAAAGAGCTGTATTGCAGAAGTTAAATTCATTATGAGTGTCTGTAGTTGTAGTATACAGATAACAGATGATGAGGCGAACAAAGATGAAGCTCACGGGATAGCTGAATGTTAAAGATACTGGTGTTGGGGTAGCAGTTTAGCTAAGAGCAAGATGAATGGCATGGAGCCATCAGCAGTAGAAGGGAAAGAAAAGCAGTATAAAGGACCCACTTCATAATTTCTGAATGAAATCTAAGGAATTTCTTGCTTATGGTTAGACCACCTGGCACTCCAGTCATTTTCAGCTATTGGCAGCCACACAGAGGCAGGTGAAATTCAGAGCAGCCTTTTGTGTGTCGCTGCTCAGAATACACTAGGACACAAAAGAAGCTAAAACCAGCTTTGCTTTCTGCCACCATGGCTTGCTGCTTTTTGTGCTACTTCTACTCTCAGTGCTTATTACACCAGAGCAGTGTATAATGTAGACGCATACAATATGAGCTGGTATTCTTGAATTGTGGCACTACTTCTTCATGAACACTGGAAAAATTATTAACTTGCACGTAAATTTTTAGTTTATTAGTACAGCTCTAAAAAGAGGGAAATAAATAACAGAGTACGAGTAGCTTTCCAGCAGGGCAAAAATGGGCATTTAGAGAGCTGGAAATCAGCTGAGATTTAAAAGGAAGTTAAAGTATAACTTTAGCAGAAATTACTCTGAAGGTACCATATCTGATGAAACATGATGACATACTTTTACATTAAGGCAAAATGGCAGCTTGCAAAACTGTGCTGTATAAGGTACTGGCTCCAGGATGCAAGAGTAAAGCCAAACTAAAATTAAACATATATATCCTCCATTTTAAGAGCATACTGAGGACAATTTTAAGGGGAAAAAAATAACTAAAAATACCTAACCAAGCAATTTCCTAAAATAAAGAAGAAAGCAAATGGCTTTTTCCAGTTATTTTCAATTTATCTCTTTATAGCGTCCTCCTCCCTGGAGAAATAATGATCAAAACCCAGTAATTGTAAGGACTTTTACTTATTGCTTGTTAAACAGAATAAAGCAGTGCTGAGGAATTCTTAGCTGTGTCCTCAATCTGAGGTGTGAGATAATTCTCATGGAACAGGTATGCTATTAACAACAAAATATAAATAATTCATATCAAAAGAAGACCAAGAAATAAAATCTTTTATGTTACAGCTCACACCAGTGATAACTGCATCATCCTGATTACTCAGGACATTGATTCTGCATCATAAAATCACCATATTTACATCACATATCTAGAACTTGTGGTTGAAATAATTTTCTTTATATAGTCTTGCAGCTGCAGACACGAGCACTACTAAGGTACAGAGGAATGAGTATTATATCTTTCTTGGAGACCTTTGTCTCTCACAAGATGAGATCTTAGCATTCTTTTAAGATTTTATATTTTTCTTCATAAGTGTGAGAATGAGACCAAGGTAACAGTTAGTCGCTTCCACTCTTGTTTCTTTACGATTGATATTCAACGAAATACAAGAATGGGTATAGAAGCCTCTAAAATAGTTCAGAAACTGATGTACTAGCGCAAAATGTCAGCCAGTGAATACTCAGCTTAACAATCCCTGGCTTCATAAACCTAATTTGAAAGGCAAAACAAACCAAAACAAACATTTCAGCCTTTTTAAAGAGCTTCATGAGAACAATCATATGCTAAAAAGGAACTTTTCTGGGACACGGAAACAGTCTGTCCATTTGTGTTAGAGGATAATCAGGAACTGAATTCAAAAGACAACTGGGGAGCTATCTGAATTTTAGAAGACATTCAGACCTGCTGCTGAAGGCTTTGAGACCATATGTTTTGCTCCTATAAATGTGTTTTTTAGAAGATACCCAGGGATTTCAGTAGAGGCAATAAGCAAGGGGATATCCAATTTTTAAGTCTTTGGTAGAATGGCTAAGTAGCAACGAAACAGGCAACTAGACTGCCATGATGCATTACAAAACTACCCTATTACTACTAAACTGCTACTTTAAAAGGAAAAATAAGGAAGCAGTAGCAGCAAGGAGAACACTGAAAAATGTAGTATTACTGTTTCTGCCAGCTAGCTATTATTCTTCCTCATTTTAAAAATTAATTGCCTTGAAAAAGCAGCAGAGATGTGTCACAATATCTTGAATTTCTTTTCCCCCTAAAGCAAAGGAATCTAATTTGAAAAGTAAAAAAACATAAAAATCAAAAGTAAAGAAAGAGTTCTACAGCACATGCTTTTTTCTTTTTGTGTACTTGGACCTTTGCAAGAACTGGGGTGGAGGAAAAGGAAGTAGTATACTCATATTTTAAATTTCAATTAAATAATGGAGGCAAATATGACTCCACTAAATCTAAGAACAGAGTTACTATGTGACAGAAAGCATTTCCTCCCTCAAAATAGGATGTGATTTTTGGTTCATTTGGTATCACTCCTTGATCAGAGACTTTACATCTACAGTAGTCACTTGCATGATTTTGCACAAAATTTATCGTTTTAATTTCTTTTAATACCCTAATTTTGCCTAACAAAAACCTAATATATATGTATTTAATTTGCCAAAAAGAAGCTATGAAAACATTGAGAATAATTTCAAATTATGAGCAATACCAAATCACTAAGAAGATCTGTCCCTTGCTCAGCCCACCTGTGATGTAGTAGGAATAGGACTGGGAGATTTCCAGGTTTCTAATTTTTCTGCCTAGAACACTATACAGAAGATAAAACGCTCTTATTAGTCTGTAGTAACAGTGATCACTCTGCTGTCTGCTTTACTCCTTGATGTCCAAAGGTAAGGCACAGGGGTGGAGTACAGTTCTTTTTAGTGAGATGGAGGATACCTCTTCAAACCGAGGGTTTTCTTATTTTCCTCCATTAGTATCATCTTCTACTGCACCCAGCTCCTGCCTCACTAGAAATGACTAGAAAGCAGAACTCTCACAGTAGGACTTGTCTCTAAATGATAGTAAACATGCATATGAAAAAGATAAGGGGAATTGGTGATGATTTTTTCAAATACTGCTGGCTGATATGAAGTTTTTATTTGCAGTTTGTTCCCTGTGTCTGTCTCAAGTCTGCTATTTTACTTATTTCTCTAATTATATACAACATTTAATACTAGGTATTCTTAGGAGGTCTTTTTTATTAAAAGAAAAACAACCAACGCCCCCAAATGATTTCTAGATGCTAGTCTTTTTACAAATAGTTTCAATATTAATTACTGTTCATTTTAGATGACTAAATACTTATTTATTCAGCAGTTTCATGAAATAGAGTAACTGTACCCCTTTTGGCAAGAATACATATTTCTTTGCTTATCTTCGAGAAATCTTTTAAATTCTTAGACTTCATCGGAATACAAACATACTCTTTAGCTGTGATAAATGAGAGTCAACTGGCATTATGTCACTTGTCTTATGTTCAGCTTGATTGAATAAGAATTGATAAATTGGGCAATGATAATTGACAGAGACACTGACTTTTTAAAATTTGGATAAATAATAATTTTAATATTAAAATTTTATCTATTTATTTACTTTATATTAAATAAAATACTATTTTCATTTTTCCACCCAAATATTCCCAAATCATTCAAATATTGTCTAGCAATAGATGATGGAAAACTAATTCTCCTGAGATGATCAGATATAACCGAATTTGCCTAAGGATTCATACATTCCCGATTTCCATAAATTGTTTCTTAGCTTAATCAGCAATATCATGCATAAAATTTTTCCATTAAGCATGGAAAGATGGGCAGGGACTCTTTATCAGGGAGTATGGTGATAGGACGAGGGGTAATGGTTTTAAACTGAAAGATGGTAGGTTTCAATCAGATATTAGGAAGAAATTCTTTACTGTGAGAGTGGTGAGACACTGGAACAGGTTGCCCAGAGAAGCTGTGGATGCCCCATCCCTGGAAGTGTTCAAGGCCAGGTTGAGTGGGGCTTTGAGGAACCTGGCCTAGTGGGAGGTGTCCCTGCCCATGGCAGGTGGGCTGGAACTTGATGGTCTTCAAGGTCCCTTCCAACTCTAACCATTTTATGATTCTATGATTACGGATTATACAGTTTAATATCAAGAATCAAAAATAATTTTAATATTTTTAATTTTTACTCTTTCACTGTTTTTTTCTCATAGCATTTATTTCTAAGTTGGCTTTATTTTATATAAGCAGATCATGTCTCAGGTAAAAAAACCTCTTTCACTATTACATGTTTCTCAAATGCCCATACATTTAAAGAGGACTTGATAAGAAAGGATGCTTTACAGAGCATATACTAAATATTATTGAGGGAAATGAAGAGAACTATATTGAAGTATAGTATGCTGTGACATACCGTTAAGCATTTTATCACCTGTAATGTGTCTTGCTGGACTCCCTTAGCTGTTTACCTGTCTTAGAACCTCTAAATAAATCAATTTTTTAAACTGGTGCTTTATCAGCTGGAATACCATTGCTGCTTAAAAGATTTTAATATTTTAGCTCCATTCATCACAGCTGCTGTCATGTCACAGCACTTAGCAGAACATCCCACTGTCACATGAGAAGTTAGCACACCTGCTGAAAACTGTGAATATTAATTAACTGTATTACAATGCAAATTTTCTTCATGCACCAGAAAAGCGTATCATTTGGATATAAAGCATCTGCATGAGAACGACCTGGTCCCACCTGAAATGCAGAAACTTTTTTTCCCCAAAAGATTTAATTTGCTGATAAAACAATAGCGTATTGTTTTTCACGTTCTGTTGTACTTTTTGGCTGACTGAGTTTTGCTGAGAAATAACTAGCTAAAATCCCTGTTCTGGTTGAAATATTCTTGATGAGTGGGATTATTTTTCTTCCACCAGTAACACACCACTGAAGCGGAGCGCAGCTTTTTGCGCACCCAGGCATCACTCCCATCTCCATCACTGTTCCAGATACCAGCTGCCGCCCTGCAATTCCACCTCTTTCAGGAGGATTGCTCCCAAAACCCATAAAAATGACTTCTGGGTTTTGAAAGCAAAGGTCGATTTAGGCTCCACCCGTCTTCATCCCCCACCAAAGGCTCACAACCTCATTTTGCAGCTCATCTTGCTGCGGTCACACCTGATTCTGCCACACATGATGGGGCATTGCGGCTAGTGTGACAGCCAAATGCGGGGCCAACACTATAAAAAACCTCTCAGCTTAAATCAGTAATTGGGGCTCTGGCTGCAGCTTCACAAGGCAGCCAGTTTTCCTTACACTGTTCATTGCTCGGATAATTGGTGTGACATTTCATGTCTCCCTTCCCTGGGAGAAGACATTTGGGCAGAAAGATCTTTCTTCCAGCACATGCCTCTGGCCTGGAGTAAAAGGGCAATTATGCTTCGCAGTTCAGGGGCTGGCACCTTTCCCAGGGTGGCCAAGAGTGACCTTCCCCTGCTCTATCACTCTGCTGAAAACAAGGCATGATGGAAAAAGGAAGCTCATGTACTTCCTACAAATTTATGCTGCCGGGTAGTTATATGTAGATCAAACGTACCAGTCATGTAATTAGGTATGATACCTGTGCCATTTCTCCTGCCCCCAAATTCTGATGCCTAAGCAGAATTGCTTGCCAGGTATGTGGAACATATAGGTTTAACTATTTCAGATAACCAGATAAACCATAGATGTCCACAAATTAACATTGACCTTCTAGGCTGGAAATTGTAGTTCTATTTGCAGTTTCTCCCTATGTCACTTCTGCTCTTTGTTAGTCTTTCAGGAATGGGACAGCTTATGCCACTGTGGTTCAGTTCCATACACTGCTGTAGATCTTGAATTTCTGAGAGCTGCAATCTGTATTTCACTTTAAAAGAAATCTCTGTCTTCAAACACCACTGCAAGCGACTACAGAAATTTTGTAAACAGAATTAAAACATTGACCACAACATTAGCAAAGACTCTGTAATCACAGAATCACAGAATCACCTAAGTTGGAAGGGACCTTCAAGATCATATAGTCCAACCATAAAAAAAAACCCAAAACAAACAAAAAAACCAACCACCCAAACAAAAAAAAACCAGAACACCAAACACAAACAAACCCACACACCACCAACCAACACTAAACCATATCCCCGAGCACTGTATCAACTTGTCTTTTGAATATCTCCAGGGATGGTGCCTCAACCACTTTCCTGGGCAGCCCATTCCAATGCTTGATAACCCCTTCTGTGAAAAAATTTTTCCTAACATCCAACCTGAACCTCCCCTGGCACAACTTGAGGCCATTTCCTCTTGTCCTATCACCTTTAACCTGGGAGAAGAGACCGACCCCTGCCTCTCTACAACCTCCTTTCAGGTAGTTGTAGAGAGCAATAAGGTCTCCCCTCAGCCTCCTCTTCTTTAGACTGAACAACCCCAGCTCCCTCAGCCTCTCCTCATAAGACTTATTCTCCAGACCCCTCACCAGCTTTGTTGCTCTTCTCTGGACCCACTCCAGCACCAAAATGTCTTTTTTGTGGTAAGGGGCACAAAACTGGACACAGTACTCGAGGTGAGGCCTCACCGGTGCGGAGTACAGGGGGATGATCACCTCTCGGGTGCTGCTCACCACGCTGTTCCTGATACAGGCTAGGATACTGTTGGCCATCTTGGCCACCTGGGCACACTGCTGGCAATCTAATCTTATAAATTAGGTTTCAGTCATGAGAAGATTTGTTGGATATGAATTTGTAATAGTACTCTTTTTGCAGCACTCACTGGCTGCAGCACAAAAAAGACTACAACTCTGACAGAACAACAGATTCAACCCCAGTAAGAAACATCTTTTTTTGTCAGTGTTAACATTATATAGACTGTACCAATTAAGGAATACGATCTAAATACACAACTTTAGGAATATTGTTCCAGCTGAGCATTTTTACAGTCAAGATGTCATAAGAGCAATGTGATGCAATTAAATAAATAAGCAATTGTTAAACATTATCAGTTTTGTGGCTGAGCCGCTACAGTATTGTCTTTGATCAAATTACACACAACTTCCCTCAAATAAACAAACAAGCCACTAAGGGAATGGTTTCACCCTGTAAGCTATTATAAAATGTAAAATCAAAGACAAGATACATTCACCAGAGGGCAACCCAGCACTTTCTAGCACAAAAAAGGTTCTGTTTTATAAATATTCATATGTAGGTAAGCCATCCACAGTCAGATTCTCCAAAGCTCATAAACAGAACAGCAGCAAACATGGTAGCTAAGTTATTTCCAAGTGAAACAAATCAAGCTTCTCGGAATAAAAGGAGAGACCAACAGGAAATGTCTTTAAGGTTTAAAACAGCATAGCACCATTTAAAGCCTTTATTTTCCTTATTGTTGCAGATATCTGTAAGAACAGATGGTTTCAGAAAGATGTATTTCCATTTAGGCTTCTGCTCTACTGTATTTATGGGAGTGTATAGTCACAAGACATACGCCACCTGGCTTTGAGCTGTGATTCATTCAGCTGCAGAATGTATTAGGTGAAAATCTTTTGCAACATTGAAGAAGTTGCTGGAATTTTGTAGGAATGAAACTCCTGTAGTTTGAAGCACTCTGCCCTGTTTCAGTAAGAATAACAATAGCTGCTATTCTGTCCAGAAGAAAGAATAAGGAAGAAGAAAGAGTAAATGGTTCTTGCCGATCCAGGAGGTAGCCTGTTATTCGATTGTCACTGACAAAGACCAAAGATCAAATCTCAAAATCCACACAAGTAATGAGAAGAAATGAGTTCATGAAATCTAGTCCTGAAGTCTCATTTCCAACTGCAGATCTAATGCATGATCCATAAAAGCTACTTATTCCCTACTGCAAAAATATATGTGGCACAGTCATTTATTTATACAGAAGAGCCATAATGCATTTTAAAGACATGACATGCTGCTTTTTCTCCTTTCAGCCGTACTTTTTGAACGATACTTTGTGGAATCTACTAGTTCTGTTAGAGTCTTTCTGGAAAAGAGTGGAAAATAACAGAGAATTAATCAAAGACTTCTCTTGACATTAATCCACTCAGGGGCTAAATACACATTTTCTAAGGGCTGAAGCACAGACACCTACATGTGCAAGATTTGTTCTGTACAGATATAACCATACTACTGACAGAAAGAAGCAAGGAGAGAAGGAAGTGACCTGTCATTTGAGTCTCAGTGCAAGCTGCCAACAAGGCTCTTCTCTCTTCTGCTCAGTGGTCCTTGCTCTGAATCCTGTGATTGGAGCCAAACTACAGTTTTGGAAATACGTAATGTAGGAAAGAAAAAATTTTAAATTTCCACACACTGATGAACCCACTTGAGAACAGTTTAAATTTGACGACACATTTAGGCTAACGCTTCTGTCTATCCCATCTACCTAGTGACGTGGGCTCCAGAGTCAAAGAAAGCGAACTATTAGGGAAAACAAAGCAAGCCTGAAAGTTTAAATGCAATAAGAAAATATCCTTTACTTATCAAAGAGTATAGAGACATTGTAATCTTTCCATGTGAAATAGCTAGAAATGTAAAGAACTTTTTCTTTTATCCCTGGTTGATTTATTCTGATTTCCTCAGTCTTACAAAAGATTTCTGCCTAATATGACTCTGAAGCTTGATGAATCACAGCTCGAAAAGGGGAAGACGTACATGCGTTCATTGTTAAATGTACTTGACCAAATTGTGAAATGAAGAATGTTTTCACTTTGGAAATACTTGAAAATGTACTTCTTTAAAAGCTTAGTTTGCAGGAAAAGTGTCAACACTGTTTTGAGACTCAGCAAATATATTTATAGCCACTCTAAAAAAAAAAAAAAAAAAAGGAAAAAAAAAGGAAGAAAAAAGAAGAAAAGCTTGTTTCTATTTTAGTACCAGATAAGCATACAGACAACCCACATGGACTTTCATAGATAAGCTACTGACAAGGTGATTTGCTTTGACTGACCAGCCATATAGGCAGGTCTTGGCAGCCTTGCCACAGTTATTCAACAGAGGGGGTGCAGGCCAGACTCTGAACTCATCTCATATGCAGTAAACAGAACAATAATTGCAGTTATATTCCATATACAACTGTAGGTATATAAGTATTATAGTGTAACATGCTACTTATATTGAAGAGCATAAGATAAGATTTAGGGTCAGAACATTGCACATCTTTTCAGATACATCATACAAGTCATGTGTATGCAAGGAATCAAGAAATGTATTGCAAAGAGAAGGACAGATAGTATCAAACAGTTGTGTGCTCATATAGGAATTCTTTAATTTTTCCCCAGTTTTCTCCCTATGAGCTAGGAAAAGCTCAAAGAAATGTTAATGAAGAATACAGACTAAATCTACCATTAAAGGGAATCTCTCTTTAAATGCAGGAAGACTTGAAAATAATCTTTCAGTCCCTCAACTGAAATTTCAAACTCTTTTCAAACTTTCCATTTATTTGCTCAGACTTTCAGCATACAACAACTATTGCAGATATATATCAGACTGATGACTTTTGTGGGAATCTTCACTTTAAAAATGGAGGAGAAAAACTACACTTATTTCACACAACCCACTGAATGGAAGGGAGCACCTTTTATTCACTTAGATACCACATGCTCAGATTACTAATGTAGGAGCAGAAGTGTGCTTTTATAACAACAGCATCAGCTGGAATCAACATTAGCCTCCCATGAGGAATGAGCTAGGGAGAATGACACACCTGGATAATTCTGGGAATTTGGTGGGGGGAAAAAAGTTATACATGTTTGTGCTAAATCTATGGTGCTGCTGTAGACTGCCGCAGCTGGTGCCTGCCCGGCGATACATTTTAGAGGAGATTACCTTGATACAGAAATGTAACAAAGCAGGGAATCTCTTAGTCTTTCCCTGCAATCTCTGCTAGTTCAGGGAAGAGACAGCATACTGTTTTCAGTGTGCTACAATCCAAGCTGCCATTTTCCTAACAAGGTAAATAGTGAAGGCACTCGAAGACTTGTGACCATACAAAAAGAATATTTGCCATTACTCATTGAATAATTTCCAAGATGCTGGTCACTGCCTTGACATACCATGGCACTGAGTATGGCAAAAGACAAAGACTTTGGATGTCATTTACTTCTGTGTTCCCCCCATCCCAAATCACCACTTTTGATGACATTAAATTTACAAAACCTAACTCACACAAACTGAAATTGCACTGGAATATAGTTTCTTGTAGTAGGATTATTTTTAAAAACAGTGGATTCTGTGACTCAACTGCTGCTTACATCAAGGACACTTTCACGTCCTCCAGTTTTGTATTGTACTGAACATCGGATCTTAATTCGCTTGCTCTGAAGCCACACCATATTTAGTTAGGCTCATTAAAAAATAAATGGCCTTAGAAAATGTTCTGGGTTTTTTTGTCACATGGCACAGTATTCCAATTTGAAATGTGTTTATGTTTTCAGGTTACATTCTCTCAGCCAGACATATGCAGAATCATCCATCATGTATACTTCTAGAAAGAAGTTAAAAGTCTGAGAAGGTATTTAATAAGGAGGACATTTAAAGCCACCATTTTCTAACATTAATAATGGATGATAATTTGGCCCTATGATATCACATATTGCATAAAAGTACAGACTGAAAGCATCATAATATCTATTTTTTACTGTATCATTAAACAAGCAACAAGAACAATTCGAATGAGTTGTGTAATGTAAAGTAATGAATGGTAGCATAGATGTTTTCCCCCCTACATACTTTGCCAGCGAATAACACTGAACCAGGAGCACTGTATGGCCACACATACAAACAAAACGCTAAAACTTAGCAGTGTGGAATGAAACAAAGCACCTGTTTAACAACTCATGTGACAACTTCATAACAATTTAAAGAAGGAATATCATGCTAAGAAATGAAAATTATCATTCTTATGCTCTGTTTTTCTGAATTTGAACCAAACATGCACTGGCATTTGCATTTAGATTCACAGCCTGTAGAAGAAGGAATATTTTAAACTTCTAAAATTTTCACCAGAAAATTAATGTCTCCATCCTTCTGTTATGCTAAAATTATGGAAGAGGAACCCAGCACTGTAGTTTTAGTATTGCTAAGGAAATAGCAGTTCTCCCACTGTCAGGACTACACACAGAACTATGATAAGCCTGCTCTAAGAAATGCCTACTTTCATGTAAAAATGCATAGTAAATCATTTCTCCAGGAAAAAGAAATTTGTGCTACACTTGAGATCATCATAGCGTCTAAGAGAAGAAGAAAAGTATAAAGATAGACATTGGAAAGTTCTTCTGAATAGTAAAAATTCATACAGACAAGAAATACAGCCCATCTCGATAGATACTCTTGTTTCAGTTAACTGAACAGCCTGGATGGAATTTTGTTAGCACAGTAAAGCTAACAACTCTGTTCCTCTGTCACAACGTTTTAGTGAGTACAACTCAACTTCTCCTATCAAACTTGTTACCTTTGTGCTAAAGCATTCCTTTGAAGTTGTCACTTTTGATTGGGAAGGGGTTCAGCACTTGAGCAGGCAGAAAATTCATTTGTATGCAGTCATCAGCACACATTTTTTTTCAGCATCATTGGGATAGACCAATCCCATCAAGTTTATGAATAATTCTGATTAATAATGATTAATATCGAATCAGATTAACAGTGACTCATATCGAATCAGAGTAGAAGTTGCATAAGCTGCTGCACTACAGTATTTCTGCTGCTCTGTAATAGATTTAATTTGTGGTTTGTAAATAGTTGTGTTTGTGTAGATACACAAAAAAAATCTGAACACGCCCCTCCCTGCACTCCCTCCCCCGCCAAGTTTAGCCTATCCCATTTTCCTTTTAAAGACCTAATGTCTAGTGGTATGAAGTTCTGTCTGGAGTATTTATGTCACTTACCTTTTCCTTTAACTGTGATATAGATGCACTTAAGCAGTCTTGTAACTGCTGTCCCTTCTGATCACAAAATGGCATTTGGTCTATGAGCTAATTAGTTTTGCCAAGTTCGCAAATTACTAGAGGGACCACATTTGTAGTCTTTAGAAACTGTTTCATACATTGTTTTGATGGCTTAGATGTTAGACATTATTTAGACATTAGATCCCACCCTTACTCATTAGAAGTTAATGGACTGGGAGCAAAGGAAACAGCTAACATTTATTTCATAAAGTCATCTCTAACGAGGAGCTCTCGTAGTGGACTGAGATCAGCTAAGTAAGTGAGAAGGAAAATAAACTCTGAGAAAAATAAAACTCTCTTAAATATGAGAATAAATAATCTACCCCATAGCTCGCAAAAGTAATATGATAAATTACAGATTAAGAAGTTATCTTGATCCTGCATTTTCAAATGCTCCTCTCTTCTGTCATCCACTGATTTATTCTAACATCTGAAATTTGTATAAAGGTCCACTTGAATAGAAAAACTTCTGGTAGAGGTCACTCCTTCTTATTTGCACCAAAAAATATGGAATTTCCACACAAAGTAAGCATATCTCAGGTCTGACCTAATACTGGCCATTTTCCATTTACAAAAAAACTGCAGTCTCCTTAGGGCAAAAGACACATTTTCTTGTACACATGTACTTTTTTGTCATTCAATGGCAATAATGACAATGAATATAGCTCCTAGAACCCTCCAATTGTAGTCCATAGCTACACACTGTGCATGTGACAGTGAAACCTAGCATGTCTCTTGACCTATGGGAAGGTGTTCAGCTAATTTGCTCCTTTTTATAGAAATAACTCATGTCTCTTGGTCTCATGGTGAGTGCAGAATGTGCCTCTCCTTTGGGTAAAATCTTGGCGCCTCTGTTCCAAGCAGTCATTTCAGCCACTTCAGCAATATAATAAGACAGTCACAAACTGTTCTCATCATATCTACTCTATAGTTTTGTCTGAAACCACATAGATGTTGATGATAGGTTATGATTTTATTACATTTATGGGTATATTATATCATCTCACTGTAAGCTTGTTATATTTAGAATGACAGAAATGCAAATAAAGTAAAATAACTGTGTCTTGTATGGATATTCAATGTGAACAACAAAAAAGTATAGTTAATATAAAGAAGAAAGATAATTTGCACACAAATGAGGATCACTATTCCCACATTCATTCACCCTTTCATCTGAGTCTTTCATGACAGTATCTTCTACTTCTCTTATAAAGATCTGACTGTGCTGTGACAGGTTGGGGTTTTTTGTGTTATTGTCTTTGCCTGAATTTTATTGCACACAGTGATGGCCTTTGCTAGCAAAGTGAACAAGATTATAAATCCATAATCTATTTTATTTAAACTACCAGTAAATTACAGAATAAATCAGTGGATCACGTCTCAGATCATAGTGAGGACATATGTTGCAAGTCAGTATGACTTCTTTGCCTTTTTGCTAGGAAATTCAACTGGAAATTAAAATAATTAAAATATTTATGGCGAAGCTGATTAATGATCCAGACGTTCACTGCAATCTATGCACATGAGCTAATCCTTTAAGAACGATTACTGATAAGGTAATTTCTTCATAGACACAGTTAGTTCCTCTTGTATGATAATAATGCTTAATCTCGTTGGCATGTTAAATGCAATCCTGGAAATAACAAAGAGGTTACCATCAGAAAATATACTAACAAAAAATTAAGTATATCCATCTGTACAGAGGTCCAAAATTGGATTTGGAAATGCAAGACAAAGAACATGAATGTAATCAAAGTGTGAAAATATCAAGTAAAAGGCCACTTGGAAGTCATCTGTCTTATTTCAACACATAAGAAAATGAAGTGATACAAACATAAGTCTAGCCAAATACAGATGTAGAGTTGAGTTAGTTTATGCATGCACTGTGAGAAGATAAGGTTATGAGCAGATCTATATTACACAAGACAAGCAGTTTTCAAAGTTAAAAAGCAGCTTAGAGTAAATTTTCTTATGACTTATTAAATTAATTTTATTTGTAAAATAAATGTAAATTTGAGTCAACCAATTGAATGATATTAATAGAATACACTCTTTGCCTAGTTTTTTTCTCTAAAATAAAATATTTTAGAAATGGATTTTCATTTCTAGCTGTTGATTGTTAAATTATTGCATTATACTGATTGTACTTCTCAAAATATTTGAAAATGTTGTATTATTTGTGGCCACTCTCTCACAACATAAAGTCAAAAAAGTAAGCTCCCCCCAAAAATCTGGAAAATTTGTATTTAAGCTTTTAATTTACTGGAAGAAATACAGTAATAGCTTTTAATATCCAAAACCTTCTGTCAAATTTGAGCTATTTAATAGTGCCTTTAAATGATAATTTCTTCTTTGGCCACCATCTGTATAATATACACACATAAAAACCTACTTAATATTTAGATAACGGATATAAAATTAACATCTCTGATGTTCTTCCTTTTCCTAGAAATTACACATATAATTCAGAACATGTTTTTTATTTTCATCATGACTTTGATTTGTAGAATTGTTTAAGTTTCACATATTTCAGTACACAAATATTATGTTTCTAGGAGCATTACATATACAGATAGATTTGACAGATAAAACGCCGAACCATTGTTCTTGCCAGAAGGCAGATAACATACATTTCTGTTCCTTCCACCCTGGAAAAGGCTATATATTATTGTCACTACCATGCTTTTATTAACATTCAAGGGCAGAGACCAAATGTTTCATATTTTTCAGTCACTATAAAATATAACCTCACCTCCTTCTTCACTCAGTATTTTTAAAAGGATTACAAAAGTCTGTGATATTAAACACACTCCTTCCTCTAGTCTACAAATGTTGGACTATATAGCCCTAATGCAGTTTAATTAAAACATAAGGGTGCTCATTGTTAGTAGCTGTAAGATAAGCTGTAGATACAGTGTACTGTTTTATTGTTTCTAAGCAATTAGTAATCAAAAGATGAGTTTAATGCATTTCCTCTTTCTCCTAAGATGCTGAAGCTCAGATCCAAACTGAAACTCTCCAGCCATGAAAATACAACAATTATTAAAAAATAAGCTTAAATCTTGGCACACAGCTTCTGCTGTAGGAGGAACCCAATATAATATTGATTATTCACTTTTTGAAAGTTCTCTTTCCTGAAAAAAAATTCTCAGAAAACATCCTCCCACTCCCGCCTCCCTTTGCCTCCCATCCTGAGGTATCTCAGTTATTTTTTGTCTACTTCTGGCTTCTTGAATTGACTCAGATATTCAAGTAAAATGATGAAATTGAAATTTCATGTTAGTGAAACAAGTGTTAGTAGTAAAAATGTAACAGTAAAACAGGCAATAGTAATGTTTAATGGCTAACATCCTTTATCCCAATCAAGTACATAAAACTGCAATAGTGGTTGTATATAATATTTCTCCAAATCACCCTGTTTCTCAGTGGGAAAAAAGAACTAATTTCTGAGATAAACAAGCTATTCCTAATAATTTCCACATGACTTATCTACCACTCTCTTCCAGAAGGAACTGTTGTATTATCTGTGCCAGTTCAATGATCCCACTGTCACAGAAATCCATTATAAAAAGCACAGAAAAATTCTAAAATGTTCAGTTTTTCATGGACATGGTCTATATAAAAAACATAGACATAGGTATCTGGAACTACTCACATTGTTTTATGAGGTCTTTGCCTTGACACAAGGTCTTGAGAAGGCCTGAGAGCTTTTTTGCGATATATAAAGTACTCTCCCTACCACTATACTCCTAGCTAGTGAGAATTCAAGGCATTTGTCTACTTTCTCAGGAGTCACACCTTCAGCTTGCATGAGCATCTATAATCATATCAATATCAGTGCTGAATTCTATTTAGGGACTTATACCCTCCAGAGGCCTAAGGTAACATGTACCCCCTACAGTATTGAGGAAGAAGTAATCTACATCTGAAAGGCAGACCAACTGACTTAGGGCAATTTAAATGTTAGACTGGTTCAGAGCCAGGACTCAATTACGTTTTGTCCAAAATGTGTGTGTCATCTCTTACATCCCTGCTGGAGATCCAGTCTTTGAACCTGAGTTGTTTGACCTGAGTCCCACAACTGTAGCAGTGAGGAGAAAAATTCAAAGTGGAGATCCAAGTCATGGTTCTTAATGCCAACGAGGCACAGATGCATCATTTGATCACACAGATTGAATCTAGATCAGGTCTCAGAACAGTAGCTTGTTTATGCTGAGTAAGTGAGAACATACAGCACGATGTTTATGCTAGCCATATGCCTTTCAATTGGCATTATGCCAGACGCCAGAGAACAGACAACACCTGATTTGATGTCAAGTTCAAGTGATGTCTAATTTGGCATAAAGTTTGCCTTCACAAAGCTATCTATCAAAATATTTTGAACAAATTTGAACTGTTTTAAAGAGTGTGTCAGTTCAGCATTCTGAATCACATAGCCATGGCATTTCTTATCAAGCAGTAAGCACTTAAAAATTGGATTTATTGCCTTGTTGAATCACAGTCCTATTCCATGCATTAGGAGGATCATAAGTAAGCAAGGCAATATTTTAATCAAGACATTGCTACCACTTATAATATTTTATATTTCTAAGTTGAGCATCAAAATCCATGCAGGATTCTTCTCCTATTAAAAATGAGCAAGCAAACAAACCAACCACAAACGTCTTTCATTAAATTAACATCTGAAGATATGAAGTTTTTCAACTTAACAATGCTCATTAATATTATTGAACATGGACTTTCTTCTTGCTCCTTCACTTTATTCTTCAGTGTGCTGATGGTCATGGTGAATATGAAAGACCTGAATTCCTTATTACCTTATGGAAAACTCTTCTCAAAGGCATCTCCGTTTCAGTCTAATGGTGCTATACTGCTATAACAATATTTCTTTCACTGTGATCATCCCAATCAGAAAATCTCTCTTTTTGTCTTTTTGTGTGATGAGCCAGTGCTTAGGAAAGAAGCTTCCAGCTGTCATGTGGCAGTAAGTGTGTCGATTACACTTTCCACAAACACTAGATTTAGTGCATAGCAAATGCTTGCCAGCAATACCATTTTGCACATAGCCATAATGCCAACATAAAAAAATTAAGTCATGATTTGGCACACAAAACAAAACATAAATTCATCTGCTTAGCAAAGGAAACTTTAGGATGACAAAAATGAGTTTCAAATGAAAAATATTTTTAGCACATTAAAAGGGTAAATATTAAACATTGCATTTATGAGAGCAGATAGTACAAGTAAAGAATATTAACACTTAAAGGATACTTAACTGTGGTGAGATAAACATTTGTGATGTATTATGCAGTAAGAATAGAAATATGAATCTCTCACAAACACACTTAGAGGTCTCTTTAGCAGAGCTATGCTGATCTATAACAGATTGGGATCTGGCACTCATTTTGTTCTATCACATAACCAGGAATACTGGACCTAATTGTCACCAACTATTTGCATCATAGACATGATATGCATTTGAATAATAGGGAATAAATCCACTTATGATCTATGAGAAATAAAGACAATGTTACATGGAAACGAAGTGAGAAAAGATTTTAACAGGAACATACTGTACATTGGGCAACTTATAAAAGACAACTGTCTGACACAGAAGGTCTAAGGAGATGTACAATAGGCTGTACCTGGCCATATATTTTTCGTCTGTGAAGTCTGATAAACATATGTAAAATGTATGCTAGATAACGTGGTTTTCTGTTTAACTCCAATTTTCACTAAATATTATTTTTGATCTAACAGGTACTTCCATGAGAAAAAGCACCTGGATGTGAGTTGGATTTAAATTTGCAGTTATTTAGAACTGAATATACAATTTACAAGACATATAATGTACATATTCAGTATCTGACACATCTTGATACATTTTAGCTATACAACTTAGAAGACATTGAAATAATGTCTGTGTTACAACAATGCATCCAAAAGTAATGTATGATAATATATGAAACTCTTCATGCTGAAATGATCATTTTGTAACATGGCTTGTCTTACCATGCACATCTTATCTACAATCATATATTTCATTTTGATCTGCATAATACTTTTTCACTGTGTAGGTTTAAAAACCTTGTTAACATTTTTGTATGAGATATTTGGGGAATGATTGATATACTCATATCAATGAGTTTTGCATTCAGTTTCTGTTAGTATAACTCCAGACAAGAAACACATCTGTAACTATCTGGAAAAACATTCCTATAAGTACATTTGCGTAAGGGAAATACATATAACTATTTCCATTGCAAATAAAATGCTATGAACTAATTCTGAATAATTTTCTCCTAGGAAAAATTGTCTTGATGGCTTAATGGCTTCAGCAGCCACTTCCACTTCAGGAAAAAACAAATTTCAAACAGTATCTACTGAAATTGTGCATACACTCTAGCATCATTGTCGAAGAATAGTGCTTGGCTGTCAGATGACAGATAATTATTGAGAAATAATTGTTGGATTTCAATGATTCTTCCCCAGGCAGGTGAAACCTGCAAACGCTGTGCAAACAGTCAGACAGTGAGTCATACTTCCTCGAGGAGTAAGGTAATTTACTCCTCTGAGGTCAGCAAAAGCAGGGTTCAAAGCTAATTCTGTCTATCATTTCTGGATAAAAAATACTTTCAAGCAGCAACTCACAGAGTTTGGCTTTAGAACTCCTACTGAGCTGTTTTCAGGGAGATAAGGGCATCATAACTCCCTACTGTTGAGGCTGAATATTGCTTTACTGACAGGGTAACGGTAAGGACCCAT
This sequence comes from Limosa lapponica baueri, assembly GCA_002844005.1. Lineage (NCBI taxonomy): Eukaryota > Metazoa > Chordata > Aves > Charadriiformes > Scolopacidae > Limosa > Limosa lapponica. Next base: position 1,662,769 of record KZ505677.1, read on the forward strand.
TCTCTAGGTATTAACCTATACTGCAACAGTATATGTGTGTTGGGACAATTTCACGCTATGTGATGGTACTGAGAAGGCTTTATTAAACCATTTCCACAGTCGCAATGATATTTTCGGTTTTGAGGGTTTCTCTTTTTTTTGTCTAATCACATCAATGTAAATAAAATAAGGAAAAGAGATTTCTTTCATATAGATGACTTTTAAGAATAAATGTGCAGATATTTTATCATATAAAATACATCTACATTGACATGTAAAAATCCAACAGAGATCCATGACTATCGGAATAAAGATTAACTTCAGTCAAAAAAGCTCTATATAATTACATGGGCCACTGAAGAAATGCTCAAAAGTGTGGTCCTGTTTATGCTACAGTGCTCTGTGGACATGAGTTATAGAGAAAGGTTTTCATCTTGTCTAGGTCAGCAGAGTTTGGTTTTTTTTCCACGAACAAGGATGACTTGTAATAGCTGAGGACCAATGCCTTAACAACAAATTAACTTTTCCTTCTTGTCTAGTTATGAAGGTTTTCTTTTACATCTTGTGTAGTTTTGAATATTTAAATAAAAAAAAGACTAAGTATCTTATATTCACAGCAATGATACTATTTTAAATTTTCTGTACATTTTCCCTTTTTATAGTAGTTATGCACTAGCGTAATGTCATTCATGTCCCTGGCAACATTCCTGATTTACTGCAGCATAAGCAAAAAACCAGTCACACCTTGAAGATAACAGCTCAAATTGTCCCCCTCTTTGGTAATTTATTACACAATAAACACCACTGCAAAATTTATGGCTAATTCCTACAGGTCAATACAAGGTTTGAAGGTAATAAGAGTACATGAAGAGGCATCTTGAGCCCTTCTTTCTATTTCTTTAGTCCTAAGGCACCTTGGTGCTGGTCCAATGCATGAGCACAGGATGGAGTAGTTCTTTGCTTTGAAGTGCTGGCCAGCAAATCAGGAAATAGTACAAAATGATGAAGGAGTTCAAGAAAAATCTCTTTTCTTCATTCTTACTCTAGATGAACAGAAGATCTATGGTCTAGAAGATACAAGAATTTTGCAGCCACGGGCATTGAGAAGAGACCTTCTCATTGGTATCCTAGAGAGTCAAAAGGCATTACTAGTGCATAAAACCAGTACATATTAGGACTGAAAAATCACACAGTGATGATAATATTCACAATTTGCTGCCCCGACCCTGTTCCTCTCCCCCCCGCCAGGCCCCCTTCCCCGCATTTATTTGTTAAAAATGGGTTATCTTAGTACATGGTGACAGTCAGGAGAAAAACAAGACTCTTCACAAACAGATTGACACTTAAACCAAAATGCACGTACTTGATCAGAGGAAAGTGTTTCTGTAAGAGGCATGAAAGGGGAAGAAAAACTGCTGAGCTATTTCTCAGAATTAAATACCTGTTCTGATGAATGGGGAATAATGAGATAGTTGACAAGACTAAATGAAATACATTTCAATTTTGTAACCTAGAACAGGTTATCTTTTCCCTCATAAAAAGCTTGTGACTTCAAATGTTTGATGATGATAGCACCTCACAAACAGGAGCCCTGCAAACCTGCTGAGACATCCCGGAACAGTATAACAGCAATAATGGATAAAAACAAGTGGCCAAAGCCTGTTAACAATCAATCATTTAAATTGATGCTGTATGTATAACAATTGCTATGAGAATAGGCTTTTTCAAATTAAAATTTAAGCCTCAGCACAGGCTCTGAACCATACTTTCAGCAACAATATTCCCAAAACCTGAGATCTCCACACATGAAGAGAGAAGATAGAAAGCACATTTGGGTACCTGTGTTCTTGGTTTGATGCCATCAGTCCATGACCAAGAAGCTAGGAAATCTGACAACTTCCCCTTAGACACCCTAACACAGCATGCAGAAACCTTATTAAAAAGCAAGACTTGTTCCTATTTTAGTAAAAAAGTAGGCAAGTGTATGGACACAGAGGTGCTACCCTGGCATGTCCATAATAGGTATTTAGGAAAAAAATATTCTGTTACTGTTATCTATTTATACAGATGTGCGGAAAAGTAGCAAAAAGGTAAAAATGAAAACTTGCTTCATGCAGTTTTCACTAACTTCCATGAAAAAGCACCATACTCAGTAATGACAATTTTAGAGAAGTACAGTATGGAAAAGAACAAAACTGAGGGATTTAATTGCTTAATTAGTGAAATGCAAGAACATTGAGCAATGTTGTAAGCCAGTGGAAGAGTATTTTTCTTGGACGCTGAAACCAAACAACTAATCAAAATCCTCTTTTAATTATATTTCAGAAAGATAAAAACAGTGGTATAGACATAACTAACTGCCCATGTGTCTTCTGTAGGTTGAAAACACACCTGTGCATAATTAGCTAATTCTCAGCTAAGTATTCCATTAATAAAGTAGATGCTTTACTTTGAGTGCATGATAACAGTGACTATAAGTTGCGCCTAGTTCAGCTCCTATTAAGCAGCTTTGGGAACAGTCAGCAGTGGCTACATAGGGTTCAACAGAGTTTGGAGAGGAAAAAGGGGGCTCATTACTGGCAGCGGCAGCCCCCACCAAGGATTATTCCCAGTGACAGAGGAGGGTTGCACAAGACCCTGCTTTCTACCCTGAGTAAGGATGAAAGTCCAAGGTGGACAAGAGGCAGAGAGAAGATGCATCCTTAGTTTCTCAGTCCACAGACCTTGGGCAGAACAGCCCCGCCAGCACAGGGAGACAAGCCGTGTATCCCTCGGCCGGCAGGCTGCTGGATTTCCTCTGCTTCCTTGAGTTGGGCTGAGGGGTGCACACAGGAGGAGACAGGATGCTGCTGGGAACACAACGACACATGCCACATTGTGTCACATGCACTGCCAGGTCAGAGAAAATAACTACGGCACAGTCCTGCTGCATGTAAACTTGGCCTAACAGCAATAACATAAATATTTAAATCATTAAAAAGAATAGTAAAGATCTTTTCATTCCAGCTTCACTCTCCAATTAAGGTGTTTGCTACTGAACAGTGAAAAGTCTCATTCCACTTAGGACCTCACCTCTACCATTTGCATTCAGGGTAGATGTCTTTATGATACACTGCTCTGCTACTCTACACTGAATCCTTGTGTGCATGTTTTTTCTTAGACCTAGGGAAGGACAGAGTCTTTCATTTTTATAATGTAAATTCCAGAGCCTGCAGTTATACACTACTGAGCTGCTAACCCCACCCTTCCTCTGGTTTCTACCGAGTCCTTTCTCTCTTATCTCTTTCCCAGTCTGGTATTGCATTTCCTTTCTTCCATATAGCTTTAGAACAGAATATCTCATTTTTTCTTAAACTCAGGGTAATAAGCCTTTGATTAAAATCCTTTCCCAAAAGGCACCTGCAAAGAATTTTGAAGGATAAATAAGTATCCAACAACTAAACAGCAAACTTCTAGTATTCAAAAAGGGAGTTGGCAGACTTCAGTTTTGGAAAAGAGGAAAAACTTTCACTTTGGTGAAATCTTGCAAACTGCACTAGGAGGAAATTCCCATTGTTATTCACAGTTCTTACTTCTGTAAAATTTATCTTAGTTTCTTACAATGTATCATTTTGATCAAATAAAAAGTTGGCAGGATACAAGAATTCACCAAGATGAAAGGCTTTTTTGAACAAATAGAGAATGAAAGATGTTCTAAGATTTTTTGAACATTTTTTTTTCTCTCTACTGAATAATACTGTGATTTTTTAATCAGTTCTGCACAGATGAAATTCACTATGGATTTATAAAGAATATATTCTTATGGCTTGATTAAATTGAATATACTGAGTAGGGTGTCCATTGTGCCTAACTTGGCCTTACCATGAAAATAAATAGGTCTCTAGTAACAACAGACTATATGTCATGTGCCACAAATGTCACTGTAATATCGTTGCATATTAGTAAAGTGAGATACACCTAAAAGACAATCTTAAAGAAACATAGGATTAATGTATTTGAGATCTTAGGATATTCTTTCTATAACAAATATATTTTAAACTTCATAATAACTAAACAACAGACAGCTAGGTCAATGTTACTTCACTTCTGACATGCACTTAAATATATATTTATATGATCCCATTTTATGTCATAAACATTAGAATGTGAAGGGGGGGGTTGGATTGGTTCTTTTTTCCACTTAAGTAGAACACAGTCAATTGCACTTGAAATCGTTGATCTTGTCTTCTTTCCTCATTACTGCTGGCAAAGCTGGTGTTATTAATGTCCCCCACTCTTCCCATTACACAGCCTATTTTCAAAACTTACACTGTTTCTAGATTATAAACAAATTTGTGAATCTGTTCTATAGAAGTATAAATTTCAATAATTCTTACTTTATTTAAAAATAATTATTGAAAGAAAACGAAGTAGAAACAGTTCCTGCAAATAGATACTAAAGAAAATCCGTCTTTCTGCCCAGGTACTTTTTTCACAAAAATGCAGGCTTTCACCTGCCCCAAATTGTTTTAAAGGAGGTTTAACGCATCCACTATTTTGAGTAATAATTTGACTAGAAAATCTGGTTTGTCAGCAGAGAAATATTTCAATTGGTTTGAAATTACAAAAATGAACCGATGATCTTCTTGATTCTAACTGTGATAACATACTTAACACAAAATAAGATAGTCATAGCTACAGCAGTCCAGATTTATTGGTGAAACGATTTAAGAGAAAAAAGATGTTTTCACAAAATTGACCCTTGACAAGTATTTCAATTTTCTCTTTGATATAACATAGCAAACGTTTCTTGTTCGGACAATCCAATACCCGCCAACAGTTAGCATCCATGGAGCTCATTCCGCGTATTCTCCCACTACACATATTCTTTCACTGAACTACAGCTCTCATGATACAATGCATGTCCTTGAATTTTACAATACAACAGAGAGATCAAATGACTGTAGCATAACTGTAGTTGTCTTAAGCTAACTCAGAGTAAAGATTCCTGGTTTCAGGTAGGTTAAGCTAGGGACAAAGCTTGATTTGCTTCTCACACTAAAGGTGAGGAAGAAGCTAGTGCCATCACATATTCATGAAGTCATTAAGCTAAGACATAAAAATAGATTTATAACTAAGACTTCGTGTAGATTGCACTAAAGAATTTACATTTGTTGGTTTTTGGAAAGGAGACGAGGCAATCAGCCAGTATTTAACTGCTCTTCTTACACTGGGCTTTCAGTTGTAACTTGAGACTACAGTGACTTCCACAGTTTCTGGTCTAGTACAGAATAACCTCATTGACAAGTGATCTCACTGGAGGACCATCTTCTGAGAGAAAGGGCATCAAAATATAGCGCTTAAATGAAATCAGAACTTCTGAATTTGACAACAGAATATTCTTTATTAATCTTATTTGGCTTTTCCCCCCATTTTTCATGGCTCATAACTGTAAGAACCTCTTACCTCAGCAACCATTTATCAGAATAAAAGGGAATATGTCAAGATGCTCTTTAGGGCTTGTCAGTAATGCTCTCAATTAGCTATAATAATCACTGTTGAATAAAATAAGGTTCTTCTCTACTAGTTTCTAAGACACTTCCCATTTCCAATATGCCTTTTTAAAATCAGTCCAGTGATGCACTATTTTGTACAGAATTTCAAAGCTCAAAATAAAAGGATCAAATCTACTGCATAAGACTTGAGAAGCCACATAATACAGTCATTTCAAATAATGTACTTTTACGTAGTTCCTGCTCAGTAAGTATCCTGTTTCAGGTGTCCTTTATTCATACTTCAAATTTTATAGGCTTCATTTACTAATGTGAGAGTCCTGATGAGATTCAGCAAAGGAAATGGGAAGGTGGCAGCCTATAAAACATTTCAGCTTTAGCTGCTGGTAGACACTAAGTGAAACATTACTGAATGATCAGCTTTATATAACAGATATATTCTAACATTTTATGTCATTCACATTATTCTGGCATCAAAATTAGATGGGGAAATGGATTCTGTACTCTATTGCTGGGCATATGAACAAACAATGGAAATGCCAAAATGACGAATGTCCTCCAATTCATTTTGCATACTTTAATTTGCAGAAAACTGCAGAAGCCCACATAGGAAATTCCTGCAGGATTAGCCTAAGGAGGGTTGAAAAGGATGATTCAAACCCTTCTAAATACTTAGCAACTCGAATATTCTCTGATTACTTTTAATGACATATCAGAGCTTCTACTTTGAAAAGGCTGTAAACATGCATCTGGGAGAAATTGTTTGTGTATGACCTTGTCTCCCTTTTACATACAAAACCTTTGAGCTGAATGGGTTAACACTACATGTTATCCTAGCTAAAATATATCCAAAACCAAGAGAAGGGTGAGCTCTTACCTAACAAGGCCAAGAGACAAGGGGAAATGCAGACTTGTTTACCGAGGCCAAAGAGGAGCCAGATTCCCTCTACTTTGATTTGCAAAAGCAGATTTATTTTTCCTGCATCTTTAGCGTGCAATACAAAAGACAATTGTATCAATGGCAAAATTCCTACAAACTTCATTGAGGCCAGTTTTTACTTCTGTGTGTTTCTGATTTTGACATGCACTTACAAGTGATGCTTCCAACTTAAGTCTCTCCTTATTGAAGACTATAGTTTTATTTCTCAAAGTTCCTCACTAAATTTAAAAATGTAAGACTCTACCTCTTCGCAGGCATCTTTCAGTGGAATTTAATTACTTTGCTATGGGTTTACAACAAAATGTGGTGAGCATTTGTGAAAGATCAAATTTGCATTTGTGATAAGGAAATTGTGATTAGCAATTTACGGTGGAAAAAACATTACTGTTCTCTTTAAGAGGAAAACATGTAAGATGTTGCTGGTGTAATTCTTATACAAATATACATTCCTTCACCTGAGTACTCTCATAGAAATTAACAGGATTGCTTATGTGTGTAGATGTTCACCACTTTGAGTATGAATGGCAAAACTATAGTCCAAATAAGGAATACAAACCAGACTCAAACACAACAGGGGTGATTGAAAGTGATTCTTAATTTTGAATTTCTTGGAGGAAGGCCAGACTCTAATTAGATTTTCTGAACATAATTTCCTCAGGGTTTTCAATAACTGCAATACAAAAAGGTAATGCAGGTTTCCACATAAAAATTTTACCTGGCCTTATTTGTTTTATAATATCCAAACTGACTGTGTTTAAAAATTGTACTATCTAAATTCTCAACAGCAAGAACTACAACAGTACTTTTTAGCTGGCTGATAACTCAATCTGCAATCATTTTTTCTTCCTAAACAAATTTAAAGCCCCAAATGCAAAATTTTACAATATTTAATGGATTAACGGTATCTATTATCTTTTGATGCATAAAAAGATATGTGCTTTGTTTCTCAATTTTTAATCTCTTGTGAAACAGTGCTAAATCATATGCCAGGTAATAACAATAAAAAATGAGTTACGAGGATACATCCAAGGGTTTTTCTTTATGCTTACAAGGCTTTCGTGTTGTTCTCCTTAACTATGACCTCAGTTCACAAGGCTGTTCTTGGCTTGTATTTTTGTAAATCCTTATATATAGGAGAGCATAACATATCAATGAAAGTTAATCTTCTGATGGGCTCTAATCCTTCATAAAGCTGTCTATTATTCATGAAAATGTACAATTCATGTAAGACATGAACACACATGTATGCACAAAAATAATGTATAAGTAATTATTTTTTCTTTTTTTCTCTGTTACTTAAACTATTTTATGATAAAAAACTGTAAGGACACTATTTCATTTCTGAATTGTAATTAAAGGCAAGATCTGGATTATTAATATGCACTCTTTAGAAAGAGGTATTGTGATTTGTAAAGCCGTGGGTGTCAAATGGGATTTTAAGTGAAATCATTCCAACACAGAAGATTAGACTGAAATTTAACCTGATGGCTGTAAAAATTTTGTGCTGTTTTCTGGCATGGCAGCAATTCCCCTTTTCTTTTTATTGTGCAGTGGTGGAGCTTGCCACATGCCTGATGTCACGTCAGATGGAGAGGCACAGCTGAAAGGGCACCACTGTGTCAGCTAATGGGGCCCCATGCCACAACCTCTACAGCGGCTGCAGATCACGCATGGAAACTCTGTCAGACCTGCAGCACTATACTGTAAAATTGGAACTGAATCCTGGTAGTGATAGGCTGCCACTAGTAAAAGCCAACCACCAAATTGTTCCTATTGACAAGATTAATTAGACAACTAAATTACTACTTTTATCTTAGCAGTGCAATCAAGAACTGAAAGAGTGCAGGGAAGACACAAATGGAAGAAAAGCTGTATAAAGAGAGAAACCAGCCCACCTCATTTTGGGATATTTTGTGCAACCTGTGTTCTTTTAGCAGTACTATTCTGTGCTTTAATCTTTTCAGGTCTTTACATGTAAGTGTTTTCATGGGCAGATGGAGGATGATAAACCCAGTGCCCATTTATTGAATTGCCTTTTCTCACCTGAAATGTAGTCTTTAAAAAAAAACAACAAAAAACCACAAAACCCCCTACCTTCTTTCTCTACAGCATACTCATTATCAGATCAACTCACACTACTAATTAAGTTAAATTCGACTGCTAAATAACTCCCAAAGAGCAAATTTATCTAAGGTAATATGAGCACATATTCCTTTCTCTCTATACATCACCAGCCGTTATTAATTAAATTCTAGTCACTTCAGACTGCAAGTTTGAAATAATTGCCACAATGGAAACACTTTTATACTGTACTTAGCAGTGAGTTGCATTGTTACTGATATTGATACTAATCTGAATACAGGTAGACACCACTGCAGTTATTTCATTTTAGAGTTTGTTATGTGTTTTTTTATTCAGAGGAATGTGTAGAATTTAAAATTTGTTTCTTGAATGTAAAAAGCTTTGCCATAAATATACCTGAAGCACAGAACTGAGTCTGATGGATTATTCTCTAAAGAAAATGTCTCCTCTCTGAAGGTGTAATACACCTTTTCAAGTTCAGAGGAGATCACAGTGGCAGCAAGTGATTTTTCCCTCTGCAACAGCTCCTCTCAGCTGGCTGCTGTACTAAGGTGAGGGCTGAAGTGATGCTTGCAATCTGCTTCCTTGCTACCCACCTTCCACCCACATCTATGAAACATCTGTGGGCTGATGCTTTGACAATGGGTAGGTTTCTGCTGTGCAAAGATTATCAGTACGAACAGGTATTAGGAGGAAAAGGTGTATTTTGCACTCCCTTCAGCTTCTGTACAAGTACATTGCATTTAATTAGTCATCGCAGCAGAAGGTTCAAAGAGACCTTCATTACAGATGATGAATAATATTCTTCCATGTAAAAGTTTTGCAAGCAGAAGGAGACAAAATTTTCCTCTAGATGCATTTCTTAGCCCACTGTTAAAACTGAATTAGTGTTTCCTGAAATCAGCTACACTTTCTCAAGTTTCAGTCATCATAATATGCATAAGAGAAATTACAATCTTATGGTCTGACATATTAATTAGCCCTATGTTTCAGTGGAAATGTGAATAAAATCTGCATACTTCTGAAAAGTAAAATTCTCACATTTTTAATAATACACTTCCAATATGTTTCCTCCTGCAAAGCCAATTCATATAGATATTAAACTTTTAATTTATATATCAAGTTTTGATTTCCTTTATTGCAAAGGCCATTTTTAAAACACAGTAGATTGCAGAGAAGGAACGATGTTCTATACATTTATCTCACTTCATGCATATCATAACACCTTTACTATCTTTTTGCCAAAGGAAAGATCCATCAAAGACATAAGAACAGGTACTCCAACTTCTCTACAAATGAACTTTTTTTTTTTCATTCTTATTGTGTTCATGAAAAACTACCAGTGATATGATGAATATTTTTAAGGTGATCTACAAGCATAACTTTTTTAAAAAACAACTTCTGGGAGGTTATGTTCTTTTTTCCCATTACTGTTATTTAACTTTAAGATTATAACCATGATTAGAAATTTACTTTGTCTTTGTTGGATGGGGGATGATGGGAAACAAATGCTGTACCCTTTAATGAGTCACCCACTGAATTCACAGCTCAGCTGCTGATTTTAATTTATGTGATAATTTACAAAATAAAACACTTCATGTCTTTCATCTATATAATGCATTTCACTTATTTTCAGGAAAACAGATAATATGTTTTCTTGCATTGAGTACTCCTGTTTGTGAGCAGTTCCTAACCTCCTATCTAAATGTAAATTGCTTATGCAAACAGATTATTAAGACAGAAGTGAAATGAAGTCCTTAAGCCCTTTCCAAGTAACACAAAGGAATATGTTTATGATAGGTTGTTATTTTTTAAAAGTGAAAACAATACTATTAACTAAGGTCTACATTTTAAATGTAACAATAATTTCAGTTTCCTAAAAGATACAAATCAATTTCATCATCATCATCAAATTATGTTAATTATAGCATTTAAAGTCATAAGCAAATAGCTTGGAATCTAAACATATGAAAGAGAACTGGAGACAAAACACAAGGATATGTATATACACAAGTCCTGTTAGTCCAATCAACTGTTTATATGTATGATTCACCAAGTAAATTCACCAAGAATAGCTCTTATTCCTAGAATTATTTTGTTTTAATCTTGCAACTCATACAGCTACTTTATGTCGATTTAATTGGGCACCCTGAGGTTGCCCAAATACATACACAGTCTTATTGGAAGAAAATACTAAAACAACCTCACATTCATTAGCTACTGAGAAGCTACATGGAGCCAAATTGTCTATCCAGCTTTATGGGGTGATTTTGGGAACAATTTTCACCATTAGTTTACAAAATGACTAAAAGAAACCTGTTTTATGGAAATTTGGGAATCCTGTTGAGGTTCCTGACAACTGATAAAATGAAATGGAGAAAAAACAGCCAGTGCAAATAAAAAGCAATTTGCATGAATTCTGGTCAAATGGAAAGAAGATAATGGACATGACATTTACTTATAAGGAACTTGCCTTGTAAACTGTAGATTTCTCCAACGCTGTTCTGCCGGGTGATATGATGCCAATATGCACTACGCGGAAGTGAGATCGACTTGGATAATGTCATTGGTTCAGACAGACTGGTCTGGAGCTAAAAACAAAAGCAAATATAAATGGGAGATCACACATAACCATACTCGATAGATAACCTCAAAACTGTAAATTGAACCAATGTTGTTATGAAGATAGTATTTTCTGAATTACCACAGATTTTATACTATCACTGAAACTGTGTTATAAACATCAGCACCGTGAATGCACTGGAAAAATCTGCAAAAGTGTATTTGGGTATAAAGGTTCATTAGCACAGGTTAATATTGGGACACAGGAATATGTCCCTGTTTATCTACAATAAAATTGCTATCAAGATTTTGTTATTGTCTATTTTAACTTTAAGATAATGAAGAATTAACATATAACTGAAATCTTAAAACCCTCTACAATCACATTTCTTTTTGGTCATTTAACCTGCATATTGGATTGAATACCCAGAAGATGCTAAGAGAGAATCTGAGACAACCAGTAGAGAATTAGCAATGAAGAGCCATTAATCCCCTAATCCTCCATTCAAGTGGAGGCATCTCATCACCACCAGCAGGTTACAGCCTCAAGCAAAAATTTTCCCAGTCTGGAGGACTTCATGTAACCGAAACTGTCAATTATATGATAAGTGTCCATGTGTACAAAAGCTACAGCACAGAAACTTGACAGGAAGAATGTAAACTTTAATAAAAAGAGCTCTGTCTCCAATGCATGATGTGAATGAAAGACAAGACTAGGCTACAGAAAAAAAAAAAGAATGATGAAGGACTGCATATCCTGACAATTTCTTTGGATAAACCTGTATAACCTATGCTTTGTCTGTCTGGAAGAAAAGAGAACGTATCTGCAAAAATTTTCTACTTCTGGCTTAACAGAATATAAAACGTGATCAATAATTTGCAGGATCTACAATATTCACAATCTACAATTGCAGGAATAATGGTGAAGCTGCGGGGCGTGTAATTTCTTCAGGGGATGTCTGGAAGGATTAACACTGAAGGATCAACTATGTCTGCAGATTTAGAGTAGAAAACCCCTTAATTTCAGGAGCGGCACCAGGATGGTAAGTGTGATACTCGGAGAGGGTATGTCTAGAAAACCACATTTTCAGAGAGTCCAGCTACAGAGCAGAAGGTGTTCAAAGTTTGGATAATTTACTGCAGGCTAATGATTACCTCCTAGGGTTTTCTCATTCAGAATCATAATGCCAAATAAAAAAAATATTAAATTATCTGTACAAAGTCATGCTATTCTGTAATAAAAAAGTCCTCTTTTATAGACAGTATCCACCCAGAGATCCACAATTATTTCATTTTTGAGTATTAACACACACAGGTGTGTTAAAGATATTTTGCGTTAGATCAATCTATTGTAATTACTTCTGTTGTTTTCTTGAGAATTGTCATCTAAATTACTCCCTGTCTACAGCAAATGTCTTTTCTGCTCATTTATAGCCAAATATTACATTTTATTTGTTAGTAGTGCAGATCATCACTGGAAACTATTTGGTACAAAGTAAAGAACTTTCAGAAACATTTCCTCCATTAAAAAAGTTCAAAAGCCTTATCACAGGAATTTTATTTTTAGGAACACTGGAGAATTTAAAGTTTATTGATACAGAAAATTGCCTTTACTGTGGAGATCGGGCCATACCAAACAATCTGTTATTTTACTATGTTAGTATAGCAAGGGTAACAAGGGTAAATTTATGAAGTAAGAAAAATAAAGAAAATCATGTAACTTCAATACACAGATGATTTCTGTATAATTTATTCACCAAAAAGGTAAATTCTAGTCTTGAGGTAATAGGCAATACTTTTTATTAGGATGCATTCTTCAAAATAATAATTCCAGTAAAGCAAATAAATAAAAAATAATTCCAATACGAGACTATGGTTCATTATCTCAAAGCTAAATCCATGGACTGAATTGCAGTGGTTAACATTATATCATTATTCCTGGTCTGAGATGACTAACTCCTGCCTGATCTGACCAACACCAATGCAGAAGAACTTTATAAGCACCCATTAAAGCTTTGAAAGAATCAAAAAATCTGTTCTCATTATAAATTAAGGCAAGAACTGCTCTAGCGCAGAAGATCACATTGAGAGCTTTCACAGTCCTTTGTTTCCTCAGATTCTCTAATTAAAGAACAACTTCTGATATCACCTTTTGGGCAAAAAGTATTGCCATATGCTAACTACAACAGGACCAGATGAACTACATTTCTTTAGGGACTCCATAGAGGGAAAATGAAATTTCTATTTTATTAAAATATCATCCTTGGGAAAAAAATAAGAATATATTATCAATTTTGTTTTTGATTTGAGACTTTAAAATAGAAATATAAACATACATATTTAAAGATTTTATCACCTTGTGTATCATATAAAGGATGATAATTTAATAGTACATTAATTTGTCCAAGAAGTTATTTTTACTTACTGTTAGATCACTATCAACTACAATTTTACTTTTAATCTTTTTTATCAGTATAAAAACCACATTATTGGCTGATCTGAGAATGAATTTGAGGCAATTCTGCCCCTCTATTCTGCTCTGATGAGACCCCACCTGGAGGACTACTACTCCAGCTCTGGAGTCTTCAGCACAGGAAAGACATGGATCTGTTGGAGCAGGTCCAGAAGAGGGCCACAAAAATAATCAGAGGGTTGGAACACCTCTACTATGAGAACAGGATGACAGAGTTGGGGTTGTTCAGCCTGGAGAAGAGAAGGCTCTGGGAAGAACTTATTGCACCTTTTCAAAATGTAAAGGAGGCTTATAAAAAAGATGGGGACAGACTTTTCAGTAGCGCCTGTTGCTATAGAACAAGGGGTAATGGTTTTAAACTAAACAAGGCTAGATTCAGACTAGATAAAAGGAAGAAATTGTTTTACAATGAGGTTGGTGAAACACTGGAACAGGTTGTCCAGAGAAGTTGTAGATGACACATCCCTGGAAACATTTAAAGTCAGGTTGGATGGGGCTCTGAGCAACTTGATCTAGTTGAAGATGTCCTTGCCCATGGCAGAGGGTTAGACTAGATGATCTTAAAGGTCCCTTCTAACTCAAACCATTTTATGACTTCACTGAAGGTTTTGTGCAATCTATGCATCTATGAACTGACCTTAATCTTTGGTATCTAGGTGTACAAATATAGAGGAAAGTAAAAGCAGTACATCAAATCAAACACATACAATATATTAATGTAGCGTGAAATGAGATATCCATTTAGAATGATGTTGCTACAAATATCTGATGAGACTTCAGGAAACGCAAAACATAATCCAGACTTTTTTGCCCAATTTTAGAGGGAGAAAATGATGACATAATTAGAACTTGGGTGAAAATAAAAAAGTAGAAATGCATGAATCAAAACATCAATTCACAGATTTTTGTTTAGTGGGAATATAAAAAAAAATTTCATCATTGAAGTGTTTTTGTTACCTGACATGAAATACCTAGTAGTGAGGTTTCCTCCAGTTTCCTTCAGAATCTTTCTTTAATAAGATACCTTTTACACGGTGGGCATTACATTTCTTTCTTGTATCCAAATCCAATGTCCAAATCCAAAATATCCAAAATATTGAGTCATATGAAGTCATTGCCTTGCCAGCAACAACTTTGTAATTTTTAAAGGGCTATTTGATTAAAATAGAAATTAAAAAAAACTCTTTTAATGTGTCACTGTAAGAAGTTCCCCATATTTTTCATTATTGTTCTTTCATGAGACAAGGGTTAAGTTAACCCTTAAGGATTAACACCTTAACGGTTAATTTTCTTTTAATTCCCATAGGCTATTTCCATTGACTTAAATAGATTTGTTATTCTGATATCAATAATGAATACAATTCCAAGAATGGAGCCTGTTAAATGTATTAGGGTTCTGAGCTTTGATCTGTTTAGCATATTATTCTCTCATTTTCTTTTTGCATTAAAAAAGTCAAAACACTGAAGGTGACAGAAAATACATTTGGGTTGGGGAGAATAACTGAGAAATGTACAATTAATTCCATTTTTAGCCTGCAATAAAGACAGTTTGTTTTTTGCAGATATGCTCCGGAAACAGGTTAGTTTATTACAGATAAAAAACTCCAGCTCATTTCACGTCCTCATTAGAGTCTTTAAACAAACAACAAGAGAACTAGGTCACAGAAGACTAACGAGAATTGTAGTCTGGAAATATGAATTAAATATCACTAGATTTTTTTTTCTTTATAACTCTAAAGAAGTTTGCTTTGTGTATTATGACTTGAAGAGGAAGTGGGATCAATAAATGTATTTCACTTCTCAAGTGTGTATTATCTGACAGTGGAATAGCACAGACTCATTTCATTGGTATCTACAGTGAATTAGAGTTTAAGAATCACACAATCTAGAAGTTAGCATCAGCTGAGGTACCAGCTCAGTTATCAGGTGAGTTAGAGAACAAGCAGGAGGGAAGAAGTATTTTTTTCTTTTTAAATGAGTTTTCAGTAATGACCAAGGAAAAGTGTCATGTTTGCCTTTTTTGCAAAAGCAGATACTGTTGTCACACGATCACCTTGTGTACTATGGCATAGACCTGTTCTATAAAAACTGTTCCCAACCAGTAGTGGGAAGCACATTATTCCTTCTTAAGCACTGTGATTTGCCCACGTTTCTGTTGAATTTTATTCTGCTGTTCCAAACATTTTGTCTAACTTATAATTTTGAATTCTGTCTCTTTGTTGACCCACTTCCATATTGTCTTGCACCTGTAAGACCCAGAAGTCTAATAATAGATTGTGCCTTGGTCCAGAACTTCTATGAAAGTAATAAAACTGGATGCAGGATATATTCCTATGGAAGTCCAATGAAAATATTCTTCCCTTTGGTGATATGTTACTAATAATTACTCTCTGTTTATAATTTCCCCATAATCCTTTGTTCGCGATCACTTAGCTTGCTTATAAAGCCATCATGTGTTATTTGGACTGTTTGGACTGTTAATATAAACACTTATAGGTATCAGCATACTATTTATTTGCTATGCACTGCTTTACGTTTATTTTTATGTTTTTATCCAGCTTGCTGTTCCTGAAAGAATACACAATACTGGCAACCCCCCCCCCATATGACCTCAGAAGTCTTCTGAAAAGACTTATAGAAAAGCTAGCCGTGAAAGTCATTTCAGCGATTTCAGCCTTTCTAATATATTTCTAGCATTTAGGCTTTCAGTAGCTATTCTAACCTTGTTATGACCTTTTAGAGAGTTTCTTAATCAATTATGGGGGAAAAAATCTCTAAATAATAACACCGCTTTGCAGTGCCAAGGTGGATGATGATTTGTCTTTGGTGGTGGAATAACATTATGTATGAATAATAAAGCAATAGTGAAAGAAAAGCATTCTGAAGGGAGATTCAATGGGACTGATATTTTTTTTCCAATCTCCTTGGCCACACTATAAAGAGAGAATTGGGACATTTTGCTACTTTTCTGGCAGAAGTGTGTTGGGTTTCTTTCTTTTTTTTTTTTTCCTTTCTGCTAAAAGAAGCTCATAATAGATCACTTTGTTGTCTGATAGAATGGATTAATGTTGGAGAAAAGTAGCTGCATTTTACAGAGCATTGGGACTGTATTTGTTAAATGTGAGTAAGGTGTGTGTCTTCACCCATATTCTGTCAAAAAATTATGGTTTTGTTTCTTCCATGGAAGAAGTTTCCTATCTATGGAAACTGCTAATTACTGTGAGGGCAGAAGGTCAGGTTCTTACATCTTTACGAGGTTTGAGCCATTGTATTATACAGAGGCAATATATGAAATACTTCATCAATTTTTCATTGAATAAAACCATTCACTAAAAACATGAGAGATGATGCTGACATGAACAGAGTTGAGACCGTTTCAAGCCTGATTATACAGTAGGTCTTAGGGGAAGCAAATGGTAGGAGTTTTTAACACATAGGAGAGATTTCTAGCAGGGTGAGCTAATTTCTTCAATAAATACATATATCTGTATCTATATGATAGAGAGTCCAGTATAGGACAGACATTATTTGCAGATATTGATTGTCCTTCCTGTTACCATTAAATGGGAGCTTTAATTAAAAAGAGGTGCTGAACGACACAAAGGAAAACATTTTGCAGATATGAAAATATACAGAATTTGGGGACGAGACTGTGGAACTATGAAATAATTTCTCTAAGCAGTGTCACCCACGGCAAAATCTTCAGGTTTTAAAAGTAAAAATCTAGGATTTTTGAAGGTGCTCAGTACTGATACACTTGTCTACAGGTATGGCTATTTGCAGATGGGAAACGGGCAGGATCAGAGCACAAAATCACCTAAAATCAAAAAGTAAAATCCAAAATAATACCACATCCCTACACATTTTATTCAAGTCAAAAATGGAAATGAATCACAGTCCTAGAACAGTTCATCATGTTGACTCCTGAATGCTTAAAGTGATGGCGGGTGGCACAGAATGCACTGATATAGATCAGCTTGAACTCTAGGGTATTAGCTTAACCTTCAAAGATATGTTCTAGGGGTCATTCATCTCAAGCAGTTCATTACCAAAATATTCATTTACAGCTTTGTCTTATTTCAGAAACAAGCAATGAATTATGTGCATCATTATGAGTGTTTCTTAGAAGGTGATATAAAATACAAGTCAATGATGGGAGGGCTAGGAGGAGTTTTGGTCTTCACTGAATTAAGGAATTAACAGTAGCCAGTAGAGTACAGGAGATGCTATTTAATTTGTCAAAACAACATTGTGACTGGGAGAGGTGCCTGAGGACAGGAGGAAAGCCAATAACACTGCTATCTTCAAGAAGGGCAACAAGGAGGACCCAGAGAACTACAGGGTGGTCAGCCTCACCTTGGTCCCTGAAGGGAGGGTGCAAAGAAGACAGAGCCAGGCTCTTTCCAGTGGTGCCCATTGACAAGACCAGAGGCAATGGACACAAACTAAAACAGAAGACATTCCCTCTGAATATCAGGAAACACTTTTTCACTGTGAGGGTAACTGAGCACTGGCACAGGTTGCCCAGAAAAGTAGTAGAGTCTCCCACCTTGGAGATACTCAAAAGCCATTTGGACATGTTCCTGGGCAGCCATCTCTGGATGGCCCTGCTTGAGCCAGGAGGGTTGGACAAGACGACTTCCAGAGGTCTTTTCCATCCTCAACCAGTCTCCAATTCTGTGGTTAGCATCTCCAAAATTACAGAGAAGGTTTTAACAAAAAGGGAGAATGTCAGATCTACCTTCTGAACAACGTAGGTATAAGTAAGTTGGGGTGGGAAAGAATGAACTGAAATATATCAGTTGGAGAGGTCAAAGAAAGAGACTGTCCACAAACGCTGATATGCTTCACCAGGAGTAAGTGTTTCCTGGGGAGCTCAACCTAAGATTTATGGTATTCCAGAAGGTTCTCTTTCATGAGGTGTGTCAAACCAAAGTTAAAAATAGTGAGGCTTGCCATCAGTGCTGACTTAAAAAAGTCTTGTCCTCCTTCCTCTCTGTCTGTTTTTTACTCCTTGCTCTGCTGGGTATCCCTCTCTCTGACAAAGCTGCTCCTGTCTGACCTCAACCTGATATGTTTTGGAGATTTCAAAGTGTGCAAGTTTCTTCATGGTATTTCTTGTCAAACATATGACATATCTTAAAGAGGTGTTTGGGTTCAAGTCCTCAGTATTTTACTTGAGAGTGCTGGAAGGACAGCCAGAAGTTGGCTTTGGCCAGTTTTAGAGCTGGTATGGTGAAAGTCATGGCATGAAAAAATGTCCCTTGGTGGAGAATGGACTTCAAAAATTCTCTCCAGCATGTGGCAAGAAATGTGAAATAAGGATGAACTCAGAATGTCCCCAGCTGGGAGAACCTTACATGAGTAAGTTTGGGGCTCAAAGACTGAAATTCTAAGGCTTCCATATGTATTTTGGCAAAACAAAGGCTAGAATCTGTACTAAGATTGGTTATCATTGCGCAGTTTTGAGTTTCATTCTTTCTGATAAAGCAAATGCTTTGGACCTCACAAGCTTTCTTATGAAGTTTTTCTTCTGTGATCTAGACCAAATCAGTAGTTTCCAATTACACATATTTGTGGAAACCACATCTTTAGCTGCTTCATTTCAGTATATAGAAATTGCTGTTACCAATGAACTTTAATAAAATGACAGGAAGATGATTTTCTGAATACTTGCTGAAACAATAATCATCAATAACCTTTCATGAATATTCCTTATTAAGCTTATCAGTGCGTGATTCTAGTATTCAGTAACACACATAGTCTTGCTGACCTTTGCTTTCTGACATTTTCAGAAGTGAGTTTTATGTCATACAAAGACATTTCAGTTGAAAAAAATA
Organism: Limosa lapponica baueri; assembly: GCA_002844005.1. NCBI lineage: Eukaryota > Metazoa > Chordata > Aves > Charadriiformes > Scolopacidae > Limosa > Limosa lapponica. The sequence continues at coordinate 1,682,137 of KZ505677.1, forward strand.
GCAAACCCAAAATACATAAAAATTGCTATCATGTAGTAAAGCCCTCTTAGATGACCTTCAATACCTTCCAAAAGAACACCTTTCCTTCCTTTTAACTAGTTACTTTTAAACATGACAAATGCATCTTGAATCTTACACGCTGGTGCTAGTTAAACATGTGCAATGCACATGAATGTACATGAATGTAAATAATAAGTTTTAGCTTTTTGAAGGAGGGGCTAAAAAATATACCTGTGCCTATGAACACACAAATAATCATACCAGTTTAATTTAAAGTAATTTATTAATATTTCAGTTCATATTTACTTTAGTAGCTCCACTGCCTTTATTGGGCTTTTACAGATTTAAAATCAACTGAGAAGCTGGTATATAAAAATAAAGGGCTATTCTTTTCCACTCTGTGTGCCCACACACATGAGGATCACATCATGATCATGTATCTAGATAGATATACAGAGAATTCTTGACATTACTCAGTTTTAAAACTGCTCAGTTTTAAAACTGCAATAAGGAATCATTCAAAAGAAACGCATACACTTCTAAATTAAGGTACATAATGCATCTTCCAAATATTTTTTTGGATCAGAGAACTTAAAATCAGAGACAAGACTCTCCAGACCACAGTCCAAATTTCTGCATATAAAGTAAGCTAGTGAAATCTTTGCTCCCTTACCGACGCTAGTTTACTGATGTAGGAAAAATAGCTGGAAATCAGGAACTCAATTTGGAAAGGGGGAAACAGAGAAGTGTTTGCAAATTCCTGTATCTTTCAACATACTTGCATCAACCTAATAAATCCTACAACTGGCAACACTTCTCTGTTTAATGTCATTTTCAGACAATAGCTCAGTTGTTTTTTTTTTTTATCCCCTGGCAAAAGGTGCTTGTTGTAGTAGAGGTTGTAGTTGCATGACCACATGCTCTATAAGCCTTTTGAGATCCACGGTTGCCATTTAACAGAACAACTCTTTGCTGGTAAGTTCCAGCTTCGTGAAACAAAGGAAATAGAATTATAGTTGTTGCCATGGAAATCTGCAACTCCGTCACCTTTTTTCTTCATGTAATACAAAATGTATGTAAAGGTGATCACTGAATAATACGTGGGAAACATTCCAGAAATGCCATCATTTTACAAATGATTTTACAAAATCTCTCAGACAGCAACTGCAACTTTTACCACTGTGTCCTACAAGGAAATGACTAAGAATAGTGAAGAGACCACAAGTTCTTTCATTTTATAAACAAGAACCTAGGCTGATTTGTCAATGGATGTTGAATCACAGACACCGTAGAGATATGCATTCAACACCCAGCCATATGAATCCATAGGAAACTTGCCTAGCAGCTACTTTTATGGAAATGGATTCTGACAGACTGAATATGTGATGAGACTAGCAGCTTTTACCCTGAGACAGTCATAAGTAACAGAGCGATGCATGTTTCTGCCATACCACTGAAAATCTGCATTAAGCCCTTGTTGCTGAATACTGCAGAACTGAAACATTTTTGAAAAACCTATTCCTGCAGTTTAAATGGGTCAGTGCTCCAACTTTTTAACCTCATCAACATGGGCATGGTACAGAATCCACTCTGAGCAAATCTGGGGGTGACTTCAATCCGGCGGGGAGCAGTCAAACCTCCAGATAGGAGGGCTTCCATTCAGAGAGGCCTCAGCAAAGCAGAGGAAAGGGCTGACAGGAATCTCACGAAGTTCAGCCATGACAGATGTTAATGCTGCAACTGGGTTAGGGCAACTCAGTGAATTAGTACAGCCTGGGGACTGACCTGCTAGGTAAAAGCTCTGCCAAAAGGACGTAGTGGTCCTGGTGATAACATGAGTGATCAGCATACATATGCAGTGATGGAGGTTAACCGCATACTGGACCACATTAGCAAAAGCATGGCCAGCAGGTCAGGGGAAATCACATTTTCCCACTATTTGGCATTTGTGAAACCACATCTGGAAGTTCAGCTGCGTTCACAGACTCTTGTGCCCTGGCACAAGAGAAACGTGAAACTGGGGACAGCCTGGCAGAAAACCTCTAAAAAGCAGAATATGATCAGTGACTCTGGATTAAGAGTCTAATGTTTGTTCAGCATGAGAAAAAGAAGGCTAATAGAAATCTAACTCCAGATTGTCCCTCTCTTCTTAAAGGTACGTGGTAAAGAGAACTGTTACCAGAGATGCACAGTGAAAGGAAAAGAGGCAACAGTCACAGGCTGTGGCAAGGGAAATTCAAGACAGACTTAAGGAAAAATTCTTCACAATGAGAGCAGCCAAGTGCTGGAAAGGGTACCCATAATCTATGTCCTTGGGGGTATTCAAAACTTAATTCGGTAAGACTCTGGATAACCTGATCTAGTTTTGATGCTATCCCTGCTTTGCACAGAAGATTAGGTGAGCTGCTCACCAGCAGTCCCTTCCAATGCCAGTTCTTCTGACCCTATAGTCAACAAGTTTGAAAATCTGAGAGCTAATGAGATGTGCTGTGCCAGTGCATTAACATGACATTATTTTGCTTAGTGTAGTAGCTGCATATCTTTATTTAATATAGCTACTGTAGTCAATGAAAAAATGTCAAATCAACAGTACAGGGTCATACTGTCTGTACTACTGTCTTACATTTTTCTGAACCAGATTCCTGCACAGCTGATAATTAGAAACTGTTAGCATGGCTGGCATCATATGGGATATCAGTAAGGCAAGAACTATGACCCAAGGCTGAGAGAAAAAAAGGAACACAAACAACCCCTATCTGGACAGGCTTTGATTAATACTTATCAAAAGAGAGCTTGTACTAGGCAAGGTGCCTGTATTTCAGATACAGCTTTTTTAGATACTAAATATCTGTTGTCTTCAGTCTAAACATAATCAGAGAGATTATTAGAAATAATTTTCATGTTAAAAAATCTGTCATCTTTGTGAAGAGGAATTGAAGCAGACAAAAAAAGCAAAATGAAGACAAAGGGTGAACTTCATTTAATTTTTGTCCTACCAACAGTTACCTGATGAGCCAAAGCACAAAAAGCACAAGAGGGATTTACAGAGTAACTTTAGGACTATTATGAGAATTTTTGATCCCCTCTCAGATTATTACTTCTTATAATTCTCCTATTCTCTGAAAAGCACTGTGCCCCTCTGTAAATCATTGATAAAGAAGTTTCCTATTAATCAGAGACAAAGCCTTAACTATTCCCTTGGGTGATATAAAGAACTCCTGTTGCTGAAACCGAGGAAGGTCTTGCTTGACAGGAGACACAGAATGATACTATAGTTCAAAAGATTGATGAAAATCATGTGAAAAATAACTTTCTCAGAAGTTAATTCTTCTGTGAATAAGTATTTGACTATGATTCAGGATTTGTTTTGTTGTTGTTTTGTTGCTGTGCTATTCCCAGCATACAGCTGATTACTTTATGACCTTGAGCAATTCATACGCAGCTGAATTTGGCCTTAATCTTTCTGTGCCTCATTTTGCTCATTAGTATAATTATTATAATAATACCTGTCTCCTGAGAACATCGGGTGACTTCATCAGCTATTATTTATGCTAATAATAATAGGAGCTCTATAGGCTACTTTAGTTTACAAGAAATAGTTTTCTCAAAATAGCAGATATGAGATTAATAATAAATTAAGCTGACTGGAGAACTAGCCTGAGAATTATTTTTCTAGTAATACTTAAGTCAACATATCCTATTCCTTTGTTAAGACAGTTTGATGACAAAAACCTACCAGTAGAGTTATACAAGCAAGTTGTTTTAAAAGTACATGATGCCAAAGAAAATTTCCCTTCCATACTAAAGGCTTCTCAGAGTTTAGTTAAGGGGAGGGCTAGGAACAGCCAAATAGGTTTCAGTCAGGCATGCAACAACTATCGTATAATTACAGCAACGATTCCTAATTTATCACTTATACCACCCACGGATTTTAGCAAATAAGACTGCTAATCAAATCATCAATATTTTTCAGGGGAAGTTCTTTGGCTTTTCACTCTCTGCATCTTCTGGAAACAAATATAATTTTCAACTTGACATTGCCTCTCCAACTATTTTGATAGCTCTGCAAAGCTTTTTTTTTTCTTTGATATTTTGCAAAGTATAAGGAAAAAAATTCCATATGTGCTTCCGTCACCAACTTTCAAATCCACTTATATTCAAATGCAACTTTGTAAATTTGAAATAAATGATACTTGACTTCTAAGAAATACGTACGTAACTCTTTAAAAGTTCCTAAAATGTAGATAGGTGGCTACATGGATTTTGAAAGTGCCTACACGCTAAATTCTCAGGAGGGCTTGCATCTTCAGATACCTGACAATGCAAACATCTTTGCCCTGTTGCTTTTAAACAAACTAACCAGATCCTGGCTGCCTAAATCGAAATGGTCATAATACAGCATTCTTTCATGAGAACATATAAATGAGGAGAACAGAACAGGGAAAACAATCTTCATAGCATTCATGTATGCAGCTTTAGGATGGATTCATAGGACGGAGCAGGCTCCTGGCAGACAAGAAATTGAATTATCTCAATTTTGAGATACCTCTGTGAAGCTTTTATTACAAGTTTTGATTCAGCTCCTACTTTATATTAGGGGGAAGGCAGATTTCAATCTGAGTCTTAGGTAGCACAATAGACAGAAAGCTAGAAGGATACTCTAACATTATACAAAATATTCCAGAAATTTTAAAGGAGGAAAGAATGAGAGTAATTTCTAAGTTAGGATGCACATCCATGTGGCGAGATACTTGGGTTTTAGTCTCTGGGAGAGATTTAAAGCATCTTTTTGCATTCAAGATCATCCAGCCCAATGGCTACAGACAAGAGAGATTTCAAAACCATGTCAGGCAAGGGAAGAATTTAATTTTTCCCACCATGCTCTGAATGAGAGCCCTCATGAATAACACTGCTTCAAAAACATCTGAAACTCCAGAGCAAGCTTCAGTTTTCGAATAGCAAAATGGCATTTAAATTACATCATCAACTACCAAAATATCTGATACACTTTTATGCAAGAACTTGCCAGCTCTGCTCTTGCACCTACCCACACCACTTGCCTACACACTCCATAAACCATTATGTTGTCTGCAGCGCTTCTGACATGACGAATAGCTCTGTTCCCACCCAAAGCCCTCCCGCCTCTATCACTGCATACAAGAAACTGCACTAACCCTTCCTCCTCACCATAGTAAAGACTTTCCCTATACTGTAGTTTCATTCAAACACACAGCAAACATCCAGTAACCTCAACCGCCTGCAGCATCCTCTGGCGAAGCCGGGCTTTACACCTCATCCTCTCACTGCCTGCAGGGTGCCATATAGGCGACAGTAGACTCCTGCGGCTGACAGAGGATGAAGGGGATAAAAAAGGTATTGACTTGGTAAGAAAGGAGTAGGCAGGGATCTCTAGTGGCTGTAGAAGTTCAGATTTCATGGTGGGATGAAGTATTTTCTTTTAGGAAGTGAATGACACTTGCTGCATAGTTTTTTAATGCTGCTGCACTATTTGAATGTCTATTATTGGATATGAGTAACAGTCCCTGAAAAAATGCCTATGAAATAAGTTTATATTCAAGAAAATATTTTCTTTCAAATAAGATTAAGAAATAAAACAGCTCCAGTTTGAGGAATCACTAACTGCTGCTGAAACCAAGTCTGAATTTTCACAATACCCTTACTTCTGAAGTGGTGAATGTCGGGAATAGACTTGTGACACGACTCTAGGATTTACTTCACCAAGTACATACAGTTTTCTGACCCTGAGGACTAACAAAAAGCCTGGAAAAATTCTTAAAAAAATTCTCACAGAAAAATCAGAGTCAGGAAAAATGTCGTTATGTGCTTAATGAACCAAGAACCCCATGGGAAATTACTGATACTTAACAGAACTAGGTTTACAAAACTCAAAAGTACACAGATTCTGACTGCAAGCAGGGGGGGAGGGAAGGGAAAGAAGTCAGCATTCTTGCTCTTGTTGTTATTCTTGGCAATATTTACAGCTGGTCATGGCTTCCCAGTGCACAGACAAATCCAGTGGAACACTCCCAATTTTCAATTATTGGTTTCCACTGCAAAGAAGGGTGTGCTTTACTTCTCTAGAAGTCCTCTCTTGTCAAAAGCATTGCAAGGCTATTTCAGCTTTAACCTGTAACTTTCAAAGACGTCTAGAACTAGTAATCAAAATAAGTTTCACAACACTTGTGCGAACCAAGTAAACAATTCACCAACTATGTATTGCAATAAAGCATCCAGCTTTTTACAGGGTTATAAAGTTTCTAAGCAAACATTATACAGCAACATCATACAGTAGATGAGATATACAGAACAATAGAGCTAAGTATTTGCATGAATAACTGACCTGAGGCTATACTTTAGCTTAAATAAACTGCATGAATGATCATATGTATTCAGAACCTCAGTTCTTGAGCTTATACATAATTTGGAAACAGAAGAAAATGTATTTAGAGACCAATGTGTCATGACATGGGATCATCTATGGATGAACTCCGGAATTTTCTTCGCCATTTTCTCCCTGAGGTATTGACTTGACACAAATGCACTTAGACAGAATTACAACATAAAAGAGCTTTTTCATATTAAGTAAATTGCAGTGCTGAAATGGAGCCCAAAAGACATATATTTCAACTAAATATTACATATAATTATTGAGTCAGCAGCAGCCACTAGTGTCTCTCTGCATTTCCCATACTTCACAACTTGAAAATAATAGGTGATAGGTAAACCATTGAACAAAGACATAAACAACAACCGTAAACCAGACAAAGCCAGGAGGATGCATTGGCAAAGGCAGTATACTTCAAATTGAAGCCATCATTTTAAAATGAAAATTTAGAATGTTTGATGTGTTTGTTGATGGTATTCGATCCTGTATTGCTTTGATGAGTATTTGTTTAGGTTGTGATCAGGTTAAAAATATGTGGATAAATAGTACAGACTTGTTTACAGAGCAAAGCTAAATTAAAAGTTCACTATGAAACTAATGCTGTTATTTCCTCCAGCCTCAGACTTAGTTTTCTTTTATGATTCTAAGACAATTTACATTGATATTCTTTATTGTATTTACATTCTTATCAATACCATGCCTGACAACCCTGTAATTTATATTTATCCTCAGACCAGCCCTATGAAATACTGTTACTCTCCTCATTTTGTTGTAGATAAGAAAGAGAAAGATTAAATGACTCGCAGGCTTCTTTCTCAGCTACTTTCCTCTCCAACCTCTCCTTAAGCCCAGTTCCATTGCCTGGCATTTGTCTTCTTTGGCACATTCATTATTTCCTTCCTAATAAGATTTTTTTAAAAAAATATACATAAACTCATTGATATTATCTTTTTAAAATGACACAAATCTATCATGATGACTCATTCACTTATATTAAGCTGAATATTAGAGACAAGACTTGTAAATAATGAGAACGGAAGAGAAATATACAGATGCAGTTTTTCATAAAGGCGTTTATCTTCTGGTAAATGTTACAAGGATCGCAATCTTAAATGACATCATTTTTACAGCTCTGCTGTCTAAAGCAAAACAAGTGTCATAGAAAATTTCCTATGATAATAAGTTATGAAACTTGCGCCATCATCATTTCTTCATGCATTTTTACTTCAGTCTTGCTGATATTTGATTAACTTCAGCTGGCTAGCATCAACTTTAGTGTGATCTTATTTAGAATTATTGTTTTACACATTGTAAATTTTTATTCTTTTGGGATTACATAATAGGTTTTTACTGGCAGCTCTTCAAAAAAGTAATTTATAAGGTTACAAAGGTACGACTTTTTCCTTAGTGTGCCTCACTCATATGTGTCATTATAACACGAGAAATCTACAGCTCTTAACTCTCATTTTATACACTGGAAGAACAGTGGGTGCAGAAGTTACACCAGGAGGGTTTTTAGTGGAGGCTGAGTGGCAGAAGATTAAAGCTGGTACTAGGGAAGAAAATCAGGTCTTAAATTCCAATGCCATGTTCCAGTAAGCATGTTGTCATCCTGGTGTAGAGGTTAGATAGACAAGTGCTGCTGAGAACAACTGTTTTCATACGCTGGTGTGTGAAAATTAACTTAACTGAGATTCTTTAAAAACAGATCATGAAAACCAATATCGTCTATTGCTTGCAAGGAGAACACTCAGCATTTATGGAGAGCGTATTATTATTTTTTCTTCTCAGGACTGGGTGATTGAGAAGATATATTGGTTTATTGCTGCCTCTGTAAATTAATTCAGCTCAGTAACCCTGCAGAATCCTATTCCTTTTAGCTAGATTTTTTTTTTCCAAATTAGCAAACTCCAATGTCACCTCCTCCCCCAAAACATCTGCAAAACAAAATTATCATCTGTGTTACAATGATCCATTTAAAACAGAAAGACTGAAAAAAGTGAATATACAGATAACAATTTCCCCGAAAAGAATTTAAATTTAAGTACTAACATTGGCCCAAATTTACTATTGTCCCAAACAAAGTGAGCACAAAACACTATCACTCTGCCAATTTAATGTTTCAAACTCAGTCAAGACCACCTGAACGATATTAGATCATTGTTCACTTTGCCATAATATTTGAATAAAATACAGTCCCAGTAAAACTTATAACCATCTTGAAACCATACCTATGCCAGTGACTACTGACCCTGAATTTCAGGTCCTTCTTCAAGAGTTATAATTTGAAAGAGAAATGGGCGGAAGACAAAAGTGCGTGCACGACTGCCCACTTAAACTGACTGGGCTTCTCCTGTTTGTGATGTCAATGAGGCAGACTTGGTACTGTACTAGCTTCCACAGAACAATTTTGCGTCCAGTCCATGCACTTTTGAAGCTAATGGGAAGAATTAGTTTCCTTCTCATGTCTCTCTCTATTTTACATAGTTATCCAGCATGTTACTTGGCTTAAGTGATGGATTTCTTAGCATAAAAATTAATTTATTGCTTAGTATTCTGAAGCAGTATTTTTGTGTGCAGGGACCTCCATAAATGGAATAAGTGTGGTCTGTGGCTGCTTGCAATACCTTTATCTGACAAGTCTCCGGCAGCAGTAACTAACTTTACCTTTTTTCTTCTGCCAGAATTTGTTTTGGGTTTTTTTTGTGTGTCCTTTTTATTAGTAAGGCAACAAACTTTGTATATTCATTACGAGAACTAACCATAATATGTATCAAAGTTGCTTTGGTAAAAAATGCACATTCATTTCCTTTACAAACTGTATTCAGTTTTTATAATATTGAATAACAACCTATTATAATCTGGAAAAATTGAAATGAAACTTCAGTGTATATTAATACACTAATAAACTTCAGTGTATATTAATACATTGAAGTAATTGTAAGTAATTATACTTAGAATGTGTTAATATTTAGGAAAGAACACACAAATATTCAGGAGTCCTTTCTAATATGCAACTTCTAATGATTGAAAGGAAGGAGTAAAGTTGGAATTACCGTTATGTTTCTTTGCTTTTTCTGATTTGTATAATAATGGATTGGCATTAAGCTTTCTTTACTTTTAAAAATTCCTTTCATTTTCACCTTTACCAAAAAAAAGATTTAATTCTATAATATTAAACATGAGCTGGTCATTGCAGAAAGTGTGGGGAAAGAGAAAAAAACCCGCAACCATAGAGCTACAGATACAAAGGATCAAAGGTCAAGCTTTGGGAAGACCTAAAAGACATTTATGGCCTCTAGATTTAAAAAAATACTCTTGCTTGTATTTCAATTTCAGGTCTTAATGAAAATATATATATAGGCATAAGTGTTGGATTTAGATATTGGAGAAGAAATTATACTTGATAAAAGGAAAATAATACATACTTAGTCTATTTAATATCTTCAGATTTGTTTTCTAACATGAATACAACTCAAATGATGCAGATGACACAGATGACCCCTTAAAAGTTCAGCAACCCATCAGTCAGGAGCAGCTGAGCTTCCAAAACCAAAGCTACATTAGCTTAAACTATAAAATCAACAGATTTTTCAGCCTCTTTTATGCAGCCCACAGTTTCTACCAGCCTCTACTGACCTCCCTCTGCACATGACAGCGCAGCCTCATCCCAGAGCCAAGTACATTATACACTGCGTGGATGATGAGTCATTTCTATTTCTCAACCTGCTCTCAGAGTTTGATATTACAAACCATCTGGCCACAGCATTCATAAACGAGGTTTCAAGGAAGTCATCTGATGGCAGAACAGAAATGGCCTTGCTAAGCAGCAAAGCTGCTAATCGATAGCTGGAAGACTTGAAAGTGGTGGTTTCATGAAAGGAAAATCCCATATGATCCTGGTCTAAGCACTTATTACAGGAGGATGAAAATGCTCTCATTTCTCTTACTGGTGTAGGCACTTTAAAAGCAAACATGTTTATAATGATGCTTTTTCCTGGTTTTGGACTATTATTCAATTACTTTCTGCCCAAAAGAATGCAGTTGCTTTTTGCCAGCATTTCTACTACTTCAGATGCTTTTTCATTTACTCTATCGTCTATCTTGTCTTGGATTTTCCAGCAATTGCTCCTGTGTCCCTAACCTTATTTTAATCTCAATTCTTAACTCTCCTCTTCCTGCTTTTTCTGCCCAAAGTTTGTGCATCTCAACTACTGTGGAAATGCTCATACTTTGTCTAGTTGTGTTGAAAAACTCATCTACCTTTCTTCAAAAAACACCAAAAAGCCCCTTTTTATGGCTTCCTGTCTCTCAGCTCTGACTGAGACATGCAGAGTCTGACAGGAGCATTCAACATAACAGATTTTGGCATGGAAATTTAAGTCTTTTTCAAGTTTCTTTTTCAATAAATAGAGGAAGATAGAGTTATCAGGGGGGCAATTAGGAGAAGCAGTTAAACACTGGAGTCTTGAGCTGCCCTTTGCAAAAGCCTTTCCCTCAAGCGTGTGAGCAAGATATTTTGACAGTGATGGATTATTGGGGGAGAGGATCATGTAAGTCATGTTTGCTTGACTGTGGACATGTACATGGTGTGTGAGGGAAGGAAGGAAGAGAGTCACCAGAAATGGTGCAATTACACTGAAATCTCTTTCTAGGGACAAAGATATGTGGGGAATTGTGGTCACCTGAGAGGAGAAGCATGCAAACCAGGTTCTCTGTCCTCCCCATTTCTTTCCTCTCTGGTGGATATAAAAGGACCTTCAAACCACAGTTGAAAGTTAGCTTTCAGGAATGATCATTTAAGACCATCTCTAATTTTAAGCATACAGGAACCACTTTTTTTTTCTTTTTGTCCTAAAAAACTCCAAACTTTTCAGTAGTTGCTTAAAGATAACTTGTGCAAACTGGAAATCTGAACTTAAAATTAAAAAATCCCTCTTTTTGAACCAACATTGCATTGCTATTTATGATAGTGTATGGAAAGTAATATCTTTCTGGGATTAAGAAAAGCAGAACATGTCTGCTGACACCTAGGAGTGTTTATATTGGACTATTTTTATTGCCTGTGAGGCCATGAGGAGCAATTAACACTTACTCACCGACAGTCAACTCACAGCTGGCTTCAGCTAAAGGCTTAATCTTTGAGTAATAGAGCCACAATTTTCAAGATGGTAACCATGGATCTAGCATTTAATGGTAGCCCCCATTCCAAAAAGACACCAACAACAGACCATTGTGTAGCACATGCTGAAAATCCCTGACCGTGAAAGTACATAAAACTTGAAGTCTGTTTTGTCTTAGCCACAGAGCTAATACCGTCATTACGGCTGAATCCATGGGCTCCTATTACTCCATACTTCTTTTTCTCATTACTAGATTTTATAAGCCTAAAGATTTTGGTGAAAGGAACTTACCCGTGCCTTCTGCTCCATCTCCATCATTAATCTTTCATGTTGCTCTGCGATTGCCAGTGTTGCAGAATGGACTTTCTGATATATCATTTCTCCTTCTCGTGTCTGAAAGGTGAACAGCCCTTCTCCTGTGTCACACATCCTGCAGTGAGATTTAAACAGAACGGAAGGAAAAAAAATGAGTACCATGTAATTCGTATCTAACTATTATAAAAAAGTGCACACCTTGCAGCAGAAAATGCCAACTTTTGTAGTTATGACTCTGGAATTCTGAACATTGGCAGTTATTTTTACCACTGAAGACAGACATATTCCAAGAGATGTGCAGAAATTCGTGAGCGTAACCTTTAGATTCAGTTTTAATCATCATCTGGAGAGTGAAAAAGAAGTTTTATCATAGAATAAAAACTTGACATAATACAGCCAGCTATTTCCGGCAGCGTTTCAAATGTCTGCACTGGTAAGTGGGAGATAAATTTAATTTTCTTAACCAAATGATGCCAGAAGTACATAGCACATCATGACTTTGAAAAGCTGACATTTTAAGAGAACATTGACCAATTAAAAATGCTATTGTAGTTAATCACTACAAAAAAGCTGTATTGAAAGACAGCATTAAGAGGGTTAATTTACAACTGTCTCTGTTAGTACATTTATGTGACGCAGTGTCTAAAGCTATCCTGATAATTATATTTATTTGACAATAGGAACAGTATTTCTGTAGTATAAGAAGATTAAATTGTGAAAAAAAACCACCAGAAATAAAATTCACTTTCTTCTTTTGAGAGAGCAACTGCTCTTATCCTTATCTGTGATATCACTGTAGCTGTAAATGCAACAACAAAGATGGCTGGGAAATATAGAAAATGGGAGTAAACAACAGTGTTAGATCATTGAGTTACCGTTACTTTGAGGATATATATATCTGGTGTTAAACATTGGTGCATTTCATCATATTTATATTAGTAATTCCAGTATATTATCAGTGTCCAATTTCTGTATTTTTATAGACCTCTTGCAATTTTAAAAATGGAATTAAAAAATCATTTTTATTTGGTCTGATACTTCCTGTAAAGATTTTCAGTTATCTGTGAAAGACTATTGTTAACTTGAGTCACTGATGCATAACACCCTTCAACAATAGAAAGATTTTGATTTGCCTTAAAATATCAGACTCCTTTAATATTTTGGTTGCTTATATTATAATTAGTAGTCTAATTTTTTTAATATCCCAGCATATTCAGCATGGCCCCAAAAGCCTGAGGCATAAAGACTTGCAAAGCATTTTAGAAAAATGTGTCCTGAATAGTCTAACATTCTAACAGGTTTTTAAATTCCAATATCTTTAGAGTTTGCATCCCAGATTCTGTAAGACTTTTCATATATTAAATCTCATAAAATATTTTCGTGTCAAATGAACCTATAGATCTATATTGTTTGAATTAAAGAGTCATTTAAGTATGCTTCCTGCCATATTGCATGCATGCACACGCACTATTACATTACAGCTTTTTGAAAATGGAATTTTTTTTCATGAGACCTCTTTTTGTCAAATTAGAATACGGTTTCCTACACAATTTAATTTCAAGACTCATCTGAACAGGACTATTGTTCCATATAAGAGACTACTAAGAGTTCAGCAGTTGCTTTTGATTTCAAGGCTGACCAGTGAAAATAAAACCTTATTAACCCTTAGACAAGCTTTGCCTATTCACTGGAGGAGATGTACTTTCGTGAGCCTCCTATAAAGAACTTATGCATGGCTGTTTTTGGACAACCAGAGAGTGCTGGAGGCAGAAACAGATAAAACAGAGGTGCTTCTGGAAAATACCTGGTGAATATACTTGTAATGATCAACTGAGGTGTTGAAAAAACAGTCACAGTCTTAAGAATCGGTGATTCACGATACCATCCACATGGATATTATCCATAATTCTGGAATAAAAATAGTCTTCCCCATCTCAAGATGTAAAGAAAATACTATCCACATTGTAGACAGGTATTATTCGATCGGTATTAATGTGGTGCGCTAATTAATAGACTAAAAAAGAAAAGTTTTTGTATTAAATTCCAACGGAGATCAAGATCCCTGCTGTAAACATTTAAGATATTTTATATCCTTAGCCAGAATTCTCCAAAGAGCTTCTGGTAGAAATAAAATGTCTCCAGAGTTTTGCAACATTATGGCAACAGCCTTTCAGATCCCTCAGGGCATCATATAGCTGGTACTCCGCTTTTGTGTAAAGAGATCTTAATAAAATTCAAACACCGTGAAATGGAAAGTCTGGAAAAAATGACGAGATTTCAGAAACTGAAGCAAAATATGATCTTTTTCTTAGTTTCAGAGGATGAAAAATCCTACAGGGATAAAAACAGGAAGCAAGCAACAGGGCGTGATTAAGATTCAGGAGTTAAGCTGCTTGTTTTGACTGAGCAAAACCTAGCCACCACCACATCAGATAAGTGTCTGCACCACCTGCATGAGCCCCGGTTGGAGGCAGTGGTGCAGGATGTGGCACTGCCCCTGCACCCCAACCACTGCACAGGATGGCACCACGGGGCCCTGCTTCCCAACTGCAACGGGTGACTGTGGCGGATGTGTCATGCCACCATTGGAAAGCCATTGATGGCAGCCTCCCAGTGTCTGGACTGTGGGCTTCCTTGGCTAATGATGGATGAAATGCACACAGCTGCTCAAAACTGGAGGTGGAGGAGAATTATGGGCATGGTTTTTTAAAGTGCTGAATACCCCTAGCTAGCTTTGAAGTTTAACAGGACTTGAAGGCCCCAAGAATGAAGCAATCAGTACCTGACACATCTGAGTTCTGTAAAAGCAAAAATTGTTAGAATAAAACTATCATTTTCAACTGTATTGTAATTATGCCACCAAGAGCAGTGGCATGTTTCAGGGTTAGTTAGAAGCACTCCTAGGCATGATGAAGATGGGGACAGGGAAAGGGGTAAGTGTAATTTTCTAAGCTTAGGAGTTTTGCCGAACAAACAGAGGACCTTTACTTATCTGACCAATGGGAATGGGCAAGCCCATGAGCTGAAACACACTTCTTGGTCTATTTACAGTCCAAATACAGACAGCAGAACAAATAGACTGTTTTCACTACAGCCTCTACTAAGTGCCAGATACCTGTCCATTTAAAGCCAGAGTTTCAGGTTTAACTTTGTTAATGTGTTTCTTTATTATGACTGAAAGTGAAATAACTATGGGTAAATTCAAATTTCTCTGTGTTTAAAGCATACATTTTTTTTTAGTTGCATCCTTTTTGGTTACTTTGAATTATATTTTAAAATCAATCAAATAATTGCTGCTTGGAACTTTTGAGAAACCTTTAAAAAAATCTGCTTTCTACCAACCTTTTAAAATGAAAATGACCTTTTCCAAAGCATAGAGACTCCAAAACTTGTCATAAGACTTCCAAAACTTGTCATAATTATGACTTTTTGATTTTCTGCAAAATGGTTTTCTACATTTTTGATACTTAATAAAGAAAAATTTGTTAATAATTTTATGTCAATTTAGTAATGTCTTCATAACTTTTATATTTCCTAGAATCACTCTAGAGAAAAGACAGAAGAAAGGTGTGGGCCTCTTCTTTTCCTGATACTGCCACAGTTGTGCACTGCAGCCCAACCAACTCAGTATGACCCCCACTGTAAAAAAAAAATTTCAATGATTTTGTATATTTTAATTTTTTTATGAGAAACTTAACAGTATGCAGATGCTTGAAAAGTGCTGATGATAGCTTCTCTATTTCTGTGTTTTCCAACTTTAAATCAGGGATGTCATTAACCTGTGCTTTAGGATATTTAAGGATTCAATGCATTAAAATGTATGAAGTGCTTTGACTGAAATAGGAAAGTGCATTTTTTTTCTGTATTGTTACAGAATGATATAACTGGGTAGATAACGAAACCAGTAGATAAGGAATGTTACAAATAATTTATTTTTTTTTTACTTCTTAAAATACTGCCACAGCTTCTCACGATCATCATTGTTAGTAGACCTGTCTCAAGAGCCAGAGGAAGGAATAGAGAGAAGGTGAGAGCTAAGCTTGTGGCCCAGGACAAACTGGAATCAGAGATCAACAGTGAAAGTTCTTGCTTTTACTCAAAGGTGGGGCTTCTGTTCAAGCCAAAGAGATTTTTTCCCACCAGTATTGCCAGATTTTTGTGCAACATTTCCCAAATTCACACAAGGGTTTCCCACTGCCTCTGCTCACTACAGTAGCTTCAGTCTTTTTAGAGCAGAACCAACGCTATATATTGACCCTGCAGAATTCCCTTCAAAAAGGAAACTTTGTTAACTTGACTTGACCACCATTAACAAATGGTACTTTTTCCCAGATAGAGGTTCATGCTCTCATGTCATGGTTGAAATATTTAAAAGTTTAATAAACAGCGCAATATTCAACAACTGCATGAGAGGCCAAGAATTTGACATCTCAGCTTCAGTTCACTACTTCAGTTAAGGGTAAAATGCATTTGCACAAAAATGAAGGTTGTCTGAAAACCAAGATGCTCAGAAGCATTATATCCTATAATTTTCTCTAAGTCCTTATTTTAAAATAAAGCATAAATGAAAAATATTACAAAAAATTTTAGTTCTTCATATAGCTAGACCTATTTTTAAAGGATTTGAATGATTTCTTTTTACCCACAAATAATTTAGCATTAAAGAAATAATGGCTGATTTGTAAACTCATTACTCAAAAGTATATAAAACTACATACAAAACTAAACAAAGGTAAACATCCTCAAATAGGCAGTGAAAAAATATCATAAAAACCTGTTAATATTACGGTTACTGTAAACCTGTTACTATTCATTATTATGAATAACTATAGCTATTAATAACTAATATATAAGAAATAACTACTACCCTAGGTTAGCATTTCTTGTTCTTAAAAAAAAAAGGAATTCAAATTTTTAAATGAGAACAGATCATGAATAGATATTGTCCAGTAATCAGAGTCCTAAAAGTTCCTAGTACCAAACTGGATGTAACTGGTGTTTCATCGTTCACACCTGATGTGTGAAAAATTATTTCCTTTAAACAGTGAAGCTGTTTGCTCGGGCACTTCAAGGCCCAGGAATGAAATTAGCTAGTGCTTATTTCCTGTACACTGAAGAAGGTACTCAGATGCCACATATGGGACCAGACCTCCTACTGTCACGAGTAGTAAATAAAAGATGGCCTTTCTTTAAAGCCTTGAAGCTGTGGCTGTCAGTCGGGAAACAACTAATTGGTATGCAATGTTTAACTCTGAACTGAGACACTTATTTCTTGTGTTGCTACAGCTTTGATTTTCTCAAAAGTAGTGGAAACTAGCAATTTTGTTTCCAACTTAATTAGATTATCAGTGGAGACACTGATAATCACTGCAACACTATCTCTCTGGTGGATATCAAACTTTTGTTCTTTCCTTGTTTGTTGTTATCTCAACTTGAGCTAAGCCATTTTGACAGAAATCCTGTTTGTTCTTTGTGTGCAAGGATGTTACACACAGCATACACTAAAGACAGGCTAGCTAACCAGTAGACCTCACTATAAAATGAATGCAAAGCTCCCCTGAGGGTCCAAATTCTTTGCTCATTCCAGCCTTCAACACATGCTAGCTTGCTTCCTCCGAAACTTGTTCTTTTCTGAGAAAATGAAAAAAAGCAAGGAAAGCAAGTAAACTCTTTGTGGCTGGGGCATATTTAGATAAAAAAGCTCCCTTTATACCTAGGAATACTTATCAAAACCACTGTAAAATAAACTATGCACGTTTTTATAAAATTGTAAGTCAACTTCTATGTTGAAAGGATAGAAAAGCAGAGGAAGAAGTAAGAAAATGTTGGTAGAATCCTAACTTACAATAAAGCAAGCAAAAAAGGGATACATTTGGTGGGGGAATCAATAAGAAAAAAGATAACTACATAAATAGGATATGTATGGGACCTAGGAAAGGTGTATGTGTGAAGCAGAGAGAAGACAATTAATGGGAAACGTGCACAAAGTATAATTGATTCAGGTATAGAACTTCAACATCAGACATGGTTAGAAAGATCTAAAGTTGGGACAAGGTTGGTGAAAGCAGCTTAAACGTCCTATGAAAAATCTGTGCAAGGGAAATGAAGATTGCCAACACAAAGCAAAGAAACAATATAAAGGGTAACATCCAGAACAACAAGACAGAATCTCTAAATCTTCTGTGTGTCACCTGTTACTCATACCCTATGTGAATAATGAGTTAGATTGCAGTGCTTTGCTGTCAGCATTTCAGAGTTTTATCCAAAGTGTGGAACGGGTATCCTGGCAATTTTATGATCTGAGAAGCAAATAATGAAAATTATCTGATATATGAGGCATCTGCTTGCCCCCCTTAATGATGGTTATTTATTGGCAAGAATATACAACATGAAAAAGTAATTATGCATGATATCTACTAATTGCTGGCTATAGGCATTCCTCCATAACATTTATTGTCATGTTGTTGCACATCAGCTGAGGTGGGTAACTTTCCACTGTTCCTGCACATGCTCATGAGATATAGATAGAAGTGTTTAAACTTAAATTAGCACTCATGTGGAATCTCCTTGAATTTGGCTCAAATTAATAGAGGGAACATGGAGTATTACCACACCTCCGATATGACTCAGTAACTTGATCATGGAGCTTAGTCCTGAAGATTTGTTCAAGGTCAGATCTTGTATTTCTTGAGTCATCCTCAGCATTTTCAACTAAAAGAACTAAAGAATCTCTCATATCATCAAAGCAGCTTTCCTAATAAGATCATTTATGGCAACATTTTGCAATTCTGAGAAGTAAAATGCTCAGCGATGGAGTGGAAATGAGTGATGATTTGGTCCCAGGTAGCTGGGATTTCATCACTCAGAGGAATCCAGCAGACTGGCTCCAATATTTCCTAGAGGACCTTAGTACTTTCCAAGTGATAGCTGCACATCTTTTTAAGATACTATATGCAGTTGCTGTAACAAAAATCTTATGTGCTAGTCTGATAAATACACTGCTGGTCTTTCTGAACAGAATTTTCTCTCTAAAAGGGAGATTTTTTTGTGAGAATTGTGTCTTTTCACAATAAGGTTATTTCTTTTTCTGCCTAAACCAAACGACCATTTAAGTGGTATAATATAATATAAACAGAAATTTTCTCATGAAAACATGTTTTTATTTGTTTTGTCAGATGGGAGAGATTTCTGTACAGTACTAGTGGTAATTATGCCTCTTGGGATATTTTTTTCTTCTCATTGCCGGTGCTGCCTCTACAATCGCTGTCTCTGCGCTGCCCTCTGTGATAGCACATTTAGACTAGTGTGGCATATATCACACTGCTAAAACTTCAAGGACACTAACCCATTCCTGCATGTCAGATGCTTTCCACTTTTTGCTTAATGGAAGTGCAGAAAGCAGGCTGTGTCTTTCTCTGGACTTTATCAATGATTGGCCACTAGCACTGTAATTCATTTCCACTGAGTTTATTCATCCCTGTCCATCATAAGACAGAGTGGAAAAAATTGTATTTAATTTTTTTTCCCAAGTATCAATTTTGATAAGAAGGAGGATTCTGTCTGGGACTTGTTTCAGACCGCTTTCATTTGGTTGATACCAAACTTTCCCCTCTATTCTCATTAAAATGTTCTTATTTATTGTAATTACTTTGATATGTCAGAATAAATGTAACTGGTGCTGAATAGTCAAAGATAGTAACTCATTCTCAATGCTAATTACGGCTTAAAAAGCAAAAAAGATGATTTTATTGAAGTAAGGCATAAAAGGTAGAACATGGAGAGTGATATGCAATTTGAAATATAGCCATACATAATAGTAAACATGCTGTGCAGAGCCTGTTTTCTATTTCCTAGACCCTAGAAATGAAACTATTGTCAATAACAGAAGTGATATTCTAGAATTTAAGAAACTGAATCCCCAAAACTTTACTATGACTTTACCTACGTTGTTTTTCTCTTCCTGCTTATAGACTAGTTTCATAAAACATGACCTAGACATTTTGATGAGGAAGATTGAATTGTGCTATTTGTGCTTATTACCTCTAGAGGTAAGAAGGATTCTCGGTTGCATGTGCAAACTACCCTCTTGTGTCAGTATTCAGTTCTTATTATTTAAGAAATCAGTGTAGGTAATTAATGCATATGTATATGCAAAACAAGCCACTTTATGGTGACTTTTTACTACTTAAAATTTTCTTTAAAATAAAAAAAATCATATATTACACAAAAAGGAATTTGTCAAAAAAAAGGGTGAATAATAAAACCAATTGTTGACATATTCTTAAATACACAAGACATTTGCATTTTCGACAGTTTAAGTAATAGAACAAAAAAAAAACGTTGTTAGGTAATTAGTTCTGTTAGTTTTTAAAGCTCAAGTCTTGTTGGTAATGACGAAATGCTATTTAACAGTGTCTTGGACAAGTATGTATTCTTACCAGCTCCCTGAAAGATAAACCAAGCACACATATATTACTATTAATATTTTAGCAGAGAAGCAGCAGTTACGGTTGGCTGTACAACAAACAGACGAATGAAAAACATCGGCCTGAGAAAAATAAAGAGATTGCAAAGACTACAAACAGCTAAATTTTTTTGATTAAATCTTTTCACTCATCATGGTTTGGCTATTATTTGTCATGTCACTTTTGAATGAGAGGAATATAAGTTCCAAGTCCTGGAAGCTGTGATCATATTCAAACACAGATATTTGCTACAGGGCTTCTGCCACCCGGTTCAGAGCTAATATTCCCCAACAAAGACAAACACATCGCATAACAATATTACTCAGCTCCTCTCACTGTCCTCAGTAGCAGAACACAGGTGAAGAAAAATTTATCTACATGAATACTGCTGGTTTTGACAAATACAAAAATGTTAGACATAAAACCCAAATAAGGCGATTACTGCTTAAAATAAATGATAATAATGCAGTAAGTGCAATAATACAGGAGCCCTGTGGCAGTGCATCACTACTTCCTACAACAGAAGCAATAAAACTTAGTGGCCCAGGATCTTTATTTTCTTTTTTTTTTTCCTTCCCATTTGGAGCCCTAAAGTCAGTTTTGTTTGGGACTACTCCTTGCCCATGGTGTTGCAGATGGAAATCCTCTTAGATGATACTCACTAGAGGCTGAATTAATTCTGAACACAATGTGACACAATTCTGAACTTACTCGGTCTTTTCTCAGGAAGTAACAAGTTTTGTAAGAAGGAGGCATCTGCCAGTTACCAGATGTCAGCATAGCAACAGCCAAAGAACTAATATACATAGGTATAAGTGTTCATTTTACTTCACCTTTGAGGAACTTGGGCTGCTTAGAAGCTATTACACTGGACACTATTGTAGAGGTGCCAGCAATATTTGGCGTAATTGATTATGCTCAATCTACAAGTTAAGCTAAAAAAATTAATAAATACCAGTTTTACATGTGCACATACCAACAAATAAGATATTAAGAATTTAACATAGGACCACATTTGAAATGATCTACAAGAGGATTTGTCCTATAATGCTTCAATAACATTTCATCTTTGTACTGAATGCTATTGGAAACACACTGCCCCTACCTTGATGCAGACAGATCTGTGTTTGTATCATTGCTCTCCTTTTCATTTTGACAACGAGAATAGGAAACAGATATTTCCTGTATTTTGATCAAAGTATAACAATATATCCACCTAAGGAGAGGAGGTAAAATTTCTGGAGGGCCGAAAAGGAATGAACTAACACAATTAACATTTTTGATGGATGAATAATATCAAGACAACAGAAGTAAAAATTATTAAGGAACTAATATAGAGCCAGGTTTAGAACCATAGAACCAGGAAATCAAAGTGAATTAGTCACACTTAATTATAATGTGTATTCAAAACATCTGTTTTCCCAGTTCATGGAAAATTAATGCTGCATTCTCTCTTTTCAAAAGTGGGACACGCAAAGTGCAAAGAAATCACGAGCACACTGAGCACTCTATGTTGAGATTTTTGAGTTATGACGACTTCAAAATAAACCCTTTCAAGTGTTCCCAACCTGCCCTCCCAATTTAAATGCACCATCAACAATGGTTTTGGCTACTTAAAGCATTTATGGTTTGCCACTCTCTGAAACTTTCAGTACAGTATGACTTTGTCGTGATAGGGATTTAAGTATTGCTGTCTTCTTTCAATGTCACTCTCCGTCTTCAAGGTGTGACAGCTACTGCTTTGACCACTGTGGCCACAGAGGAATTTTCAGAAAGTCATATGCAAATATTAGAGGCACATAGGGTTGGTTCAGAGACACTCACCATGCTACGTACATACACTAATGAGTAATTAACATATGCTAACGATATCCAAGGACTCATCAACACTAATCTCAAAACTGGCAGATTGTCAACTCCAGTTTGGGAGCTGCCTGCCACAGCAGCAACCCCTGGGACAGACAAAAGCACCAGAGATGAGACAAGGCAGGGATTTGTTTAAAAGAAAAGCTGTATTTCTCAGGTGCTGACAGTAAGAACTGCAGATCTTAGCTGAAGGCCACATTTCTAGTCTGAACTTTAACTAGAGATGCATACAGACACAAGCGGTCAAATAATGCCTCTGGTGGTAAACTGGATATGCAATAATAACATCAAAAAATAATTACAGAAAACGTACAGCCCCCCACCACAAGTATAAAACATTCATTGAACTTCCACCAATTTTCTACA
The DNA here is from genome assembly GCA_002844005.1 of Limosa lapponica baueri. Lineage (NCBI taxonomy): Eukaryota > Metazoa > Chordata > Aves > Charadriiformes > Scolopacidae > Limosa > Limosa lapponica. The sequence continues at coordinate 1,704,678 of KZ505677.1, forward strand.
TGTGGTATTTAATTTAGAGAGGAAACATGACTTCCCTCCCACTTGCTTCAAGTTTTTCTCTTTGATATAAGCCAGACAGAAGTGAAGCAGACAGATTTTTCTCTGTTGTCTCAATTGCAAACAGCAGCAATTCTGTTATGGATCAAACAAGTCACACTGCATTCACCTGGCATCTCTGACTCCAACTCTGACTGTGTGTATCCCTGTGTTAATGCCTCCAGCAGTGGGAAAATTCTCTGTAAGGATTTCTCATTAGCCTGATAGCTAAAATCAGTTGTAGTCTGTGTCTCAGTAAGTAGCAGCTTGATAAGGGCTTGAGAACACTCAAAATATTTTTTGTAAAATTTTACTACATAAAAGAAGAGACTCCTTTCAATTACACAAGGAAGTGGGTCGGGAAAGGTACAAGTGGATAAAACAAGTGTAAAACCAAAGAAACAAAAAAAGGGTCCTGCAAAAGAAAATCATCACAAAGAATCACATATATCAAATTATGCAGAAAAAGGCCAGAAAAGGGACAGGAAAAGCATACAAAAAAAAATGAAAATTAAGGAGAAAGCAGTATTTAGTTTACAGTTACATTCTGGAGGTCCCCGCATATTTTCTTTGAATATCTCATATCTCATACAATCTTCTTTCTAAAACTTCATGGGGTGCAACAGCTAGCCATTTTCTGAGGTTCTGATAAATGTGCATTTCCACCCCTGATTAGCAGCAGTTACGCTGATTAGGTTCTTTTAGTTGAATATCTGCTTTAAGTACTGTGTGAAACTACTGATAAAGATGTGTTTTATGCTATCTTTAGTGAGGATATTGGTTAAAGCAAAAAGTAAATATTGCCTCAGACCAGCTCTCTGCATAGCACGAGATACTACTAATTGACAAGAAATGCAAGTCCACCAGAAGAGTGGAAAAACAAAGACTGCAAAACAAATTTGGGACAGTGGAATCTAAAAGTATGAAATGCATCTTCTTTAATGCATAACATTTTTAAGCACAGCATGCCTGCTCTCCTCCCAGGGAACTTGGGGCATTGCTAGAAAGCAAAATGAAAAAAGCAATCGTCCTTTGCTTTGAAAAAACACTAACAAGCTACTTTTACAGTGGAGCTTACTCCTCTAGTTCAATATTTCAGAGTTAAGGCTTCTACATTGCCTTAGTAATATTTTTATAAGAAATTTATAGAAGCCATGGAACTGCTCTGAACACTGGAATGCATCAATCCCTTGTCTATGATTCTGTATGCCAAGTTTAAAAAAATCCATGAACTATAGATGCAATACCTACTGGCTTCATCAAACATTTATATAGAGCTATCCAAAAAGGAAGCACTATAGGTGGCAGAAGAGAAAGGGTGAAAATCCCCTATGTGCAGTATGATATATAATGGATATTCATTGTTCTCATGCAGCAAAAGGTGACCATAACTTCCCTAGACATTTACACACAATAGCTTGGGTATATTTGTGGCTATTTCATTTATATCATTAAAACCATTTTGAGTATCCTATCTTTTGAATTATTTCCCCATTTTCTCACTCTGGAACATTCATATTGTAGGTATCCTTCTTATTATAGGCAGAATATTAGTCTCAAGACAAATGCTAATATACATTTCTATTTCTGTGTATTACTATTTCTGCTCTAATTTCTCTGATGGTCCTTTTTACCAGCTATTTGACACTATTTCCACATGCACTGAACACTTTTTTCTTGGCTGCCCTCCATTTCATCTGCGCTTCTAAGGCCGAGAGCTAATTATACTCATCTTTCACTTGTTTCTCTGAGAATTTGGTCCAATGGGGCTTAAAGAAGCCTCCCACAAAAAGGCAAAGTACCTGTGAAGTGAAATATTCAAGGTGGCATTGTCAACATCTGCCAACGACAAGCACTTATTCTGGCCAACCTCTTCTAGCTACTTTTCCTCAGATCTTCTGTACACTCTGATTAGATGTTGCTCCTAAAATGCTACACGTACTCCAAAAGCTGCTACAGTGTCCCGTCAGGAAACCAGCTACCTTTTACTTTTACTCAAAAGCCCCTCCCTCCCTATTTCTGTCTTACAAGCCCATGCACGTCACCACATTCCTATCTCCTCCTATTCTGTGTGTTTGGCCCGTTCTGCCCCTCACCCCCACAAAACCTTCCCTCCGATTTTCATCAGTCCCTTGAGTTTATTTTAGTTCAAGCAAGCTGGTCCCCTTGCTGTCCAATGCGCATGCAAAACAGCTTTAGCACACTCATGCCCTGGTCCTCCCCAGACCGGTGTTGATTTGCATCACTGCTGTCACTCTTTATTCTCTGGTGGCAGTGACAGTACTCTTAGATAAGTAAGTCACCAGAAAGATAGATGATCTAACCTGTTCTTTCATTAAATAAAGGTTTGGCACCCTCAGTAATCACCTGAAAGAATTTCAGGGTTTTCCACTGAATCATGACCTAGACTATAAAGTTTTCTGCCCTTCAATCCCATTCCTGACAGTAAACGATACTTATGATCAGATACTGTCAATTTTATGAGTTTTTTAAATACTGCATAGTAATAAAAGCACGTTTGCAATAAGTGATAATTTTTATTTACTTTTATAGTCAATTTAATGAAATTTCAGCCATAATAGCACACATTTCAGGAAAATAAAATCTCTCCTGTCATTCATCCCAAAATGTTGTTTTCAAAAAGTGTATCAGGGATCATTTAAAGTAACATTTTAAAGGAGAGGCATTTTCCAAGTTGGACAGAGAATTAAAAAAAAAATAAAATTTTTAAAATGTGAAAATCTGTTTTGTTGCACTGGTTCAAGCAAGCTATGTAAATGCAATGTTATATTTGACTTTTTGGCCACTGACAGGATAATCAAGTAGATGAAGCATCTCGGTGAATTATAGCACTATACTGAGTTTTCTTCCATAAAGTCAGAAAGATCAAACGATGTTTGGAGCTGCTGAGACTGAGGGATTCCATTAGATGCTGCCTCTCTCTCCCCTCTTTCTAATAAGATGGAAGCTTTTTAGAAAATATGTGACAAATGACTACTCACAGCAGAAATAAATCACATACCACAGAGCACAGCATTATTAATAGTGCAATAATAGTAATAACTTACCATGATAGCAAAGAAGTACTATTAAGAGGGACACAGTAGCTAATAGCATTTCCTCTAACAGGGGTTAAGGGACAAACCTTCCTTCAGTACCTTATAAACAAGCAGAAGATTAAAGAAGCCTGTGGAACCAGTCACCTCAAAAATAGCCTGACTTTTCCAGAATGCTACTGAGCAGGCACCTTGTGTAAAGTGGTCTCCATCTCCCTTATGTGCCTATATTTTGATAGTTTTTAGTTAATTTAAATGAGAGTGAGAAGACATTTAGTTGCAATAAGACTTGAGGGTGACATTATATATGATAATGCTAAGAGGGCTGTGCCATGGTTTTCAATTATTAGACTTATTTGCTCCTTAGCAAAATGCTTTGTGAAAACAAAACCTGGAATTTATCACATGAATTTGTATTCAATCAGCATATACTATCACTATATAAAAAAATAAAAGGGATTACTCACAAATGGTCAATTTGATAGTTCTTTCAGGTCTTCCTACTTAGTCATATACCCGTTTTGGGAAGAACACATTTTATATCATTTTATATGTCTTTAAACATATTTGTGTGTGTGTATCTGTCTTAGTAGCAAATGTTCACAAAAAGTAACTTGGATTTCATTAAGGGTGCAATTATTCAGAAATGGTGAAGAACATATAATAGTTTTTTAGCATGTTTTAAAGGTTTGAACCAAAATATCCTAGGTATTCTCTGGTTTGTATGGACATAAAAATAACAAAAAATAATAATCCTTTTCACACAAAAAGCAAATGAATGCAAACTCCTCACTAATTTACTTTCAATATTATTGTCTTGGTTTTGTTTACCTATAGTTTTTTATAGAATAATTTTTTTTCTAGTCAGTAATATAATTAATGAAATCATTAATTAATTAAGTCAATGAGAAGAAAAGATAAAGAAAATATTCTTTACCTTCGTGATCATTTACTGAGTTCTGCATTCAAAATTTGTAAAAAACTACAGCAATAGAAAAAAATAATTAAGAAGTTAGTAACCTCCACAGTAACTCAGATATTCCAACACAGTCCTGGGTGACCTGAAATCACATACATAAGTATGTTTGGAAACATATATATATAAAATATACATATATATATATATAAAATATACATATATATGTATATCTCTGTTTGTAATGGCATTCAACTTACTAATGAAAAGCCAGAATACAACTACTGCAAAAAACAACCACCATGGAAATTTCCACACTAGAGTTTCTGCTCTCACACTATTACTATATCCAGAATACTGCGTTACTTCTGGAACTGCTATACTGTGACTGACAGTAAAGGCCAAAACGATTCTATTGACCTCTTTTTGAAGCAAAGTTACTGGGTATTATCATCCCCAATAAAAGCTACATTTTAGTGAAGTTAATAAAAAAAATGCCAATAGGTATTTTATAAATGAGTTTGTGCCTTTGTGAGAACAATGAATTAAGACTAAAGAACAGGGGAAGTTAGGGATTTATTAGGCAAACCTTCAAAGACCAGTCTGCTAAAGCAGCTTTCTCAGCTCACGAGTAGTGACTGGCAGTCATGCTGTACTCAACTTGATTCCAGTATAATCAAGTGCCAAGACAGAGAAAAATGTAACTTCCATTGCAGTTTTTCATGTGTGCCATACAAGAGACAACTGTTCAGACACTAAAATGACTGTTAGAATAAACATGTGTGCCAGCTGAAGCTGAGGAATCACAGTTCCTGACAAGAAATGAAGCTCACAAACATTTAAAACCGTGCCCCTTTATGCTTCTGAAATGCTCGGTGTGTGTATGTGCAAGTGCAGGTTTGCACAGGTTCCTACATATTCATGAACAAGGCTCTTTTGTTGTGCAAATTCCAGCCTTTGCATTTTGATCACTTCCTTCTACGTTTTTACAGTACACAGCCGAAGCACAGCGGGTATTTCAAACCTCTTCAATCGATGATACTACATTCATAAGCTTTGGAGAAAAGGAGGATTTATTTGTGCTTAGAATTCTTGCTGGTTAGATGATTCTCTGTGCAAAACATGGCCTTCTGCATTGCCCTTTGTGAAGTGTTTAACACTCTCCTACTGTCTTTATAGACAATTAGGTGCCCAGTTTCAGCATTTTTAACTAGCTTATGCAAATAGGCTTGCTGAGGGAGAGATGCAACAGTATTTAAGTGCTAAAATAGACACTCTGGCTCTTACTGTATCTATATAAAAAATGAAGATCATTACAAATTTTATTAGCATTTTGTATATGTGAGTTTCTGGGGTTTGCTGTTTTTTTATTTTATTTTATTTTATTTTATTTTATTTTATTTTATTTTAATGGGGCTTTTTTATGTTCTTGCATTTCAAACCTGAGATATTTCAGTCCTCTTTTTTGAGGTAGAAGGTTAAACGTTATTATGACTCTTGGAGAGAGAAGGACCTGGTGTTGCAGCATCTCAAGATATTTACAACTGCCATATGAGACTAATTTTTGCAATTGCCCACTGTGGAATGCAAAGGTTAAAATGTAGAGTTGGAACAGTAAGTGAGTCCTAATGTGATTAAGAATGTATGAGTTATTTTGTCTGCTGCTTCTCCGCTCATAGATTACACAGCAATAACCTCATTAGTCATATTCAGCATCAGGAATATTAATCTAGCAATGCATGCTTACAGTTTACCGCAGAGCAAATTTATGAAAAAACAACAATTAGAATATGGTAAGTAAATATAAAACCTTCTGGACTCAAGCGTGGATGTAAAACCATCTGAAGGCAAAATGACAGTTGGTATCAAAATATTTTAAAACAAGCGCTATTTTGATTATGACATACAACCGTGTTATGAAGGGAGAAGGCAAACTGTGCACTTCAGCTGAAGGGCACAGTTCATGTTATCTCAGGATCATCAGAAGGGACATAATATACTGTCTGCTAATACATTAGGCAGACATAATACAATTCTTAGCAATTTCATTAAAAATCTTTGTAACATTTGAATTATAGCAACAATATTTGACATCTAGTAATCACTTGAAAACTCACGCTGCACCCTCCAGGTTGTAAAATATGTAAATAAAAGACACTTCTATAAATACCACAGAGACTATGGCTTTCCTTCTGAGCTGTATGTCTTTCGTGTTAACTGGACAAACTTTAGGTGACTGTTTTTCTAATTGCATACGTTTCATTCAGAGCAAATTCATAAGGAAATTTACTGTCTAGACAATGGTAAATTAATGAATTACTGATGTGCTCATTTCTATCAATTTAGTGTTTATAAATTTGTTCATTACTATTCCACACAACTTTGGCTGCAGAGCTTGCTTCTCTGTCATAGGAGTCACTGGCTTCTCGATATATTTGTGAAAAAATTACAGCTTAATAAGGTAACTTTATTGTGCCAATATATTGTCTTTTTTGAGATGCCATTGCTTTTCTCATCAAAATTAGAGCTTTCACAGCAAAGTGGAATGGCTCAGGCATTCTTTGTCAGTTGGGGAAAGTGTTTTCTAGGTGTCTATATGATGGCTGAATTGTCAAAACAAAGACAAAAAAAAAAACAGGAAAAGATTTTAGAACATGCAGTAGAAATTTAGGATAACAAAGCTTGTATATAATCCATTTTCTGTTTGCCATATTAGGTTATACTGTGGAGAATTTCATTGTATATGAGTTTTGGTGTAACATATTCTGACTTACCAACACTAGAGCAGTCTGAGAGGAGCTTTGGCAGAGAGAAAATGCAAGGAGCACTTTATAAATCACTTACAATGAGCTATATTAGTTTCCGCTAGTAAAAGAGTTCTTAGATTAGGTACCATGATCTAAACCAGAGTAAGAGTCCTGTAGATGAGTTAAACACACAGCTCATTTTTAAGTAGGGTTTAAGTGAATCAGATGACTAACACAGAACTTATTCCAGGTCAAGAATTTGGCAGGAGGCAAATTGAGAGCTGGAATGAAGTTGGAATGGAAAAAAAGTAGGAATGGAACACTACAATTACAACATGGTATAACCTTGGCATTGCTAAATACCAGGAACTAATTAAACGTTTTCAGTGGTAAAAATGCCACTTGTCTTAAAATAAGAACTAAGTCATTACTGAAGAAACAAGGGGGGGGGATTACATACAAGTGATTCCTGTTTCTTTTTTTAGAGTTATTTTCAGATTTTAGCAATATGTACTGCTTGAGGAAAGAATACAAGAAAGAAGAGAAGAGGCAGTGAGAAAACAGATAAAACAAAACCTCAGAAATTAGACTTTTAGTCTAATTACCTTAGTAATTTGAAAATATTAGGAAGGTGCAAAAGAGGAAAAAGATCCTAACAAACTTAACTATTAAGTGTGGGATACTGAGTTAACCTTTACGTGAAATGATAAATCCGTTTATTGCAGCTGCGCACGGTGCTTTTGGTGCTGCTCAACCCAAAGTGACCTACAAATTCTATGACAAGACTATGATTTATAATAATGATATATTTAGAATGATTTATAATATATGATTTATATAATTCTATGATTAACATGTGATAAACTTGCACTGATGATAGCTTCCTTCTCCAAGTGGCAGAGGAGCCAAAAGGAGAGGTGCTATGCTGGACCTTGTTCTCACCGACAAGGAGGGGCTGGTGGGGAATGTGAAGCTCAGGGGCAGCCTTGGCTTGTTACCATGAAATGGTGGAGTTCAAGATCCTTAGGGCATCAAGGAAGGCAAACAGCAAGCTCACTATCCTGGACTTGAGGAGAGTAGACTTTGGCCTCTTCAGGGATCTGCTTGGCAGAGTACTCTAGGATAAAGGCTTGGAGGAAAGACGGGCCCAAGAAAGCTTCCTTCTTCCACTTGAGCATTTTCAGAAGCTCCCTGCTTAACCACGCAGGTCTACTGCTTCCCTTGCCTGATTTTTTGCTCTTAGGGATGCACCAATCCTGAGCTTGGAGAAAGCGATATTTGAATATTCTCCAGCTCTCTTGAGGCCCCCTACCTTCCAGAGCTCTAACCCATGGGATTTCTCCAAGCAGTTTCTTGAAGAGGTCAAAGGCTCCTGAAGTCCAAGGTTTCAATCCTACTTGTTGTTTTGCACATACTACCCACAATCCTGAACTCTATCTTTTCATGATCACTACAGCCAAGGCTGCCCGCAATCTCCACCAGTCCCTCTTTGTTTGTCAGAACTAGGTCCAGTAGTACACCTCTCCTTGTTGGCTCCTCCACCACCTGAGTCAAGAAGTTATCTGAACCTCCTGTACATGCTTGGCTGTGTAGCCTTCCCAGCAGATATCGGGGTGACTGAAGTCCCCCATGAGAACCAAGGCCTGTTATTGCTTATTACTTTCAGCTGTCTGTAAAAGGACTCATCAGCTTCCCCATCCTGATCAGGTGGCCTGTAATAAACACCCACAATAGTTTCTCACATTTTGGCCTACCCCTTAATGAGAGACACTTTTGTGGGTGCTTATTACACCATTATATTACATTATTATCCATCACATTTGAGAAGTTGTGGCAGCCTGGTGAATTTCCTGCTGACTGGAAAATGGGAAAAAAAACCCCTATTTTTGAAAAGGGAAAACAAGAAGACCCAGGGAGCTATGGACCAGTCACTCTCACCTCTATGCCCAGCAAGATCATCGAGCAGATCCTCCTGGAACCTCTGCTAAGGCACATGAAAAATGGTGATTGCTGTCAGCCAACACAGTTTCACTAAGGGAAAATCATGCCTGACAAATATGGTGGCGTTCTATGATGGGTTTACAGCATTGGTGGATAAAGAAAGAGCAATTTATGTCACCCACCTGGACTTGTGCAAAGCATGTGACACTGTACCACATGACATCCTTGTATCTAAATTGGAGAGGCATGGATTAGATGGATGACCCACTCACTGGATAAAGAACTGGCTAGGTAGTAGCACTGAGAGCTGCAGTCACTGTCTCAATGTCCAAGTGGTGAGCAGTGATGAGTGGCATTCCTCAGGAGTCGTATTGGGACTGGTGCTGTTTAACATCACTGTCAGTGACATGGACAGTGCCATTCAGCGCACCCTCAGCAAGATTGCAGATGACACCAAGCTGTGTGGTGCAGTTGACATGCTGGAGAGAAGGGATGCCATGCACAGGGACCTGGACAGGCTTGAGAGTTAGGCCCTTGCAAACCTCATAAAGTTCAACCAGGCCAAGTGCAAAGTCACAGCAATCCCAAGCACAAATATGCCCAAAGGCTGGGCAGAGAATGGATTGAGAACAGCCCTGAGGAGAAGGACTCAGGGATGTTGGTGGATGAGAAGCTCAACATGAGCCGGCAATGTGTGCTTGCAGCCCAGAAAGCCAACTGAAAGCTGGCCTACAAAAAAGCTTGAGAGGGACTTTTTACAAGGGCATGTAAAGATAGGACAAGAGGTAACGGTTTTAAACTGGAAGAGGGCAGATTTAGATTAGATATTAGGAAGAAATTCTTTACTGTGAGGGTGGTGAGACACTGGAACAGGTTGCCCAGACAAGCTGTGGATGCCCCATCCCTGGAAGTGTTCAAGACCAGGCTGGATGGGGCTTTGAGCAACCTGGTCTAGTGGAAGGTATCCCTGCCCATGGTGGGGGTTGGAACAAGATGATCTTTAAGGTCCCTTCCACACTAAACCATTTTATGATTATATGAAACTTCATCCATAATTTAGATAATCCTCCAGCAATCAGGAACTGAATGCTTCTTCTCAGGGAGGTATAGAACTGAGTTGATATGTACATTGGTGTATGAAGTCCCAGAACAACTGTCTCATGAGGCACATACCTAGGGGGCCACTCCCCACATAAGGGAAAAAGAGGATGTTTCCTCTAACTTAACTTTAAGGGTTAATTGACTAATACATTTTACATTAACACCAAAAATTGCCACAGAGGACTGACAGGCAAATGAAAGATTTCAGTCAGATGTAGTGCCTGAAGCAAACACTGAACTTTCTGCTTCAGATGACCCTACCATCTGTGTATCTACCACTGAGAAAATGAGTAAGTCAGTCTTGGGTTGCATAAAAGGAAAAAAAAAATATCCAAGAAATTCTCATGTCACCACTCCGCAATGCCTCAGCTTAGTATTTTCTCAACCAAAGAAACAGATTCCAGATCTTAGAAGTGACAGACAATACCACATTTCATTAGATTTTCTCTGATGAAGAAAAAACACAAAATCAAAGGCAAATAAAGAAGGAATAGTTTAGTGTGGTTCAATGGGTGTCTCTCAACGCACAGCAAGAATAAATTTGGAAATACATAAATTTCAGTGTTTTGTCTACAAAATATAAGAAAATATATTTCAGAAAAAAAGTGTGTCATGGATTTGTGGCTCCTTCTGTTCTCAAAACTCCAATAACATACCTACCATCTCCACCTCTCCACTTAGCTGGAAACTTGCAGTATTTGACAAAGTTTGGCTGGGGCTTCCCCAGCCCATCCCATTATTGTATTTTCTCACCATGCTTAACTTCAGCTTGACTTTGGCTTTTTTTTTTTATACTTCTGGTCAGCATTTAATTGATGTTTCCATACATAGAAAACATTGTTTAATGTAAATGGCAGAATTGCAGCAAAACAAAATAAAGAACATTTCAAAAGGAACAAAGAATCTGTATGTGTTTACTTTTCTTAGTGCCTCACCCCAAGAGATGACAAACAATTCTGAATTCTTAGGAGTCTTCTTCTGTGCTCCTAAAAAGGTGCCTTAGCCAGCTTGTTTTGCTAAAAGGAAAGCTTGGACAATTGCCTTTTGCAGTTTCCAGAGAGTGAATTTAAAACATTGCTTGTGGTCTTTGTTATGGATTGTTTGGTTTATAACATCAGCAAAATGAATCCTGTAACTTTGGCAGGAGTACGAAAACAGTGTATTCACACCTGATCTGGGCCATAAGATATTTCATCTGTAGCTGTTTTACTACTTTTCTGGCATGTTTCTCAGATTGCATGTAATTGTGCAAAATGGACTTGTGCAAGGCATTTGACACACGACATCCTTGTCACTAAATTGGAGAGACATAGATTTGACAGATGGACCGCTTGGTAGATAAGGAATTGGCTGGATAGTTGCACTGGAAGAATTGTGGTCAATGGCTCAATGTCCAAGTGGCGAGCAGTGATGAGTGGCACTCTTCAGGGTTCGGTACTGGGACCGGTACTGTTTAACATCATTGTTGGTGACATGATTCTATGATTCTATAATAAATTAATCCAATCCAAATTTACAGTACCTTTATCTAGAGAGTTAGATGGGCAGTTCCACAATGAGCATGCTTCCCATTTCAGGGGCTTAGAAACAGATACAGTCACGGACTGATGCCCACATACATGGAGTAGCAGTTCCAAAAGTTTGAAGTGAAATAAATGCACTCATGCATATCAACTGCATTCTTAGCCATAGTGTCTCCAGCACATTCAATACCCAAAATAATGCAAAGAGGTGCTGGAACACATCACACAGGTCCATAAATTAAGGAAATCCTGTTGACTTATTGATGATTCAATGTTAAGACTCCCCAAGCCAATCTGAAGCTGATCAGGTGGAAAGCCTAGCTCTTGGAAAAGCAAATGCTAGGCTCCTACCTTAGGTGCTCTGAATTACTGTGAGATCCTTTCACTGTGTTAGATGCACAGTATTAATCAGTACACAGCTATTGCAGTGCCTAATGGAATTGTGATTTACTGTTTTCAGATCGATGGATAGATTGCATGGGATTAGCCCTAATCAGGTACTTTACATAATGAGAAACCCTTCATCCAGCATTGAACTAAGACACACAAAAGTGTGCTTCCTTGAAATCTCAGCAGAGTTTGGATAGAGAAGAACAGAGATTAAGTAAATGACTGTGCAAGAAATATTTGCTTCCATTGGTTCACTAAATAATGAAAAATAAGGATGGATCTAACCTCATAGGTAGTGCAAAGATACATATTTACGAACTCCAATTCAATGCAAAACTAAAAAGAATAATCTGGCAGTTTAAAAAAATCTGCTTTCATTCCTCCTATATTTTAGACATCATCCCAATTGTGTAGTTTTTACATTTCATTAGACAAGTGAACAGTTTAGTTTTATACATCTGAGTCCATATCCCATTTAAATGCAAAGTAATATATTTATTAAAAGATAAATTTAATTGTCTAAAAGATTAATTTTGATCCATTTATTTATCATAGTATCTCTTTGTGAATATGTCCATTTATTTTAATGGGAGGGATTTATTTTCTGAACCACAGAAATACCAAAACTGGTATGGATAATATAAAAAACCAAGCACTTAATGTTCATGCAAACCACATACACTGCATAGCTGCTAAAACTCAGTAAAAAATAAGATCCTATTTAAAAATATTTCCTTTAAAGCAATTGTCTACATTTAATATTTAGGCCTAAGGGAAAAATTAAAGCAACATCACTTTTACTGTGTAACATTCTCATAAAACATGGATGAGAGCTTCAGTTCTGATAATACAGCATGCATCAGGAATTTACTGTATTAATGTACTAGCAGATCAAAGGATAAAGAAAAACATGTTCAGAAAGATGCTGATTAAAAAATAAAAATAAAAACCCAAACAAATCAACAACAGATTTGAAAATTAGTGTCAGTGTTGCCGTATATAGTCTTCAAATGTTATTGAAGATACTGACTTTTCTGTAGGCCTATTTTTTACCTCTACAGTTTTCTGCCAGTCTAAATCTAGTCTTTACGCATTTCCAAATCAGACAGATAAAGTGCTCCCAAGCAAGCAAAAGGAAGGAATCAGATCAAAGACAATAAAGCATGACAGATAACGGCAGAGCTAGCTCATAATAATAAAACACAGGAAAACAATCCACTTTTTATCAGGTTGCATGGTCCATAGATTGTAGGGGAAGATGATATTCAGATACTACTATGGAATTAAAATACTGTAGGAGGTCTGAAAAAGCAGAGATATAAAACTCACATTTTACTTGAATATACACAATCACTATACATCATTTGTTTATACTGATGTGCCGTAGATAAAAATAGAGCAGTACAGAAAGTGAACTATCTTGTAAAGAAACCCAAATTTCACTACCATATAGAATGACTTTTTTCATAATTAAAACACTGTAGTGAATGACACACCTACATTTTGAGACGTATAAGAAATCAACTTCAAGTGATTAATCCAAATTAGTTTTAGCAGCTTAATTTTAGCTAACGACGATTCTCATTTCCAAAGATAGTTTCCTTCAGAATCAATTAAAACAAGTGGGTCTACTCACAGACAGATATACTACTCTGAGTAAGCAAACATTAGTAAGTCTTCAATTGTTGCCTTTTTATGCAAAAATAACTCATTCCCCTTTAATAAAATGCATAGTTGCAAATTCAAATTTAGCCAAAGAGTCAGATGAGTGGGATATTCACAAAGAATGGGATGATAAAGCTAAATCCTAGGGTTTTTGTTTCTTTCTTTGTCTGCTTACTTGTTTGTTTTCCGCAGAATAATATGGTGGGTTTCAGGCATTGTTTTTGGCATTTTATTTGCTTTCTGCTGTTGCATAGGTACACTGCATGAACCAGTTTCACATGAGGTAGTTTGAGGTCCAGGGGAAGGAATGATTTAGCAAATCATTCTTGCTAAAATTGTATATTTGAATGACTCCCACAGCTTAATCTTTGAAATTAAATTGAAACATGGATCAGCCATTGCTAATTTTTAGTTAAGCAATATTAAATAAAAAAAAGTAATGACATCTTCATGATTTTTGATGGTGAAGTCATCACAGAAAAGAAGCAGAGCGCTGAAATGCTAATTTGCTAATGCTAATTCTGATATACAAAATTATGAGTTAAGTGGTAACTCCCATCTATAAGACACTGCAGAGGAATTTTGGTCATTATCTTCTTAGGCTGTAGGGTCTGTTTGATCCATATTTTTGTTTGTGATCGCCCACTACTTTTGTGAATATTTGTTAATGATATTGAATAAGGAAGTACACACTGAAATGAGTATAAAGACTTTTAACAAGGCAGTGAGGTTAACCCAAGACAGTAGAGACACCTGCAACTTCAGATTGCTTCAGAAAATTCAGGCTTAGCATAAGGGATAATGACAAACTGAGAAAAGTCTAGAACCATAAAATACAAGATGAAACATCACCAGATAGAGATAAACGCAGAATTATTTCTGCGCAGAAAAGGCGGTGGACCTAATGGCAAGATATGAAATGCATTAAAAAGATATGAAAGACAGGCAAAACAGAGCTCCACGGACCTTTAAAACTGACCAGAGGATGGAAATAGCAATGAAGATTAAAACTGCAGGCAGAAAAAGGAGCTAGCCTTTTTATGGATTCACAATGCTCTCTGTACTCCTGCTTGCAGTTATACTCTAGGGTGGCAATCAGTCATCAGGAACAGCCAAAAAGAGTAATATCTACCATAACAGAAGTTGTTCCATTCATTTTGTGTGATGAGCCTTTTCCATGATCCAGAATTAATTTCTTCTACATCAAAAGTACTGAAATTGTACCACAATAGTGTATAAGCACAGTGAGATTCATAAACCTTAAGAATGGCAATTCAGGCACAGTTAAATAAAAGTCAGAGAAAGCTTAAACTCATTATAAATATAAGAGATATTAATGTTTATTTCAAACCATGGTTTGAATATATTGAAAAGTAATATTCAACAAATGGAAGTCTATGGAGAGGCCATGTATTCTGTCTTTTGTTATAATAAGAGGCTAATCTAACTTATCAGGCTACTTCTCAAAAATCACTGCTAATTTCTTCTTGCCGCTTCTCCTTAGCTCTTACCTTCCAGACTCAAATGTGAACCATGTTGAGTCACGTCCGTATCTCCTCAAAGAGCTCAGAGGCCACATGACCAGCTTGACCTTGGCATTATGGATGTCCCAGAGATAGATGTTTTCATGTGTGATCTGCATTGTACATTCCCCATAGATATCTAAATTTGGTGTAGGCATAAGGTATACATTGAATCGTTCTGGAAAAAAACAACAAACAACAAACCACAGAATAAGGCATCACCAGTAAAGCAAGAGTTTGTACTGGGAAAAAAAAGTAAAAAAGTATTAATTTAGTGATGGTTCAGAAATCAAGACCACATTTCTAGCCTTAAACAGAGGTGAAGATCCACTGATGTCGAAGAAACCTTTCTAATGTACATGAAAAGAGTAAGAGGAGAATCTTCTTCATTTCGTTTTCATTATAAATAATGTAGCAGACTGAAACATCTTTCAGAGCTGATCTTCACAGTCCTCTTTGACATGTCCCCAGCAACTTAACCGAAGCTCTTTATCCTCACATTAAGGTCTATGACTCTTTGCAAATCAAAATTTACAATTACTTGAACTCAGATAGAGGCTCCTCTCTCAAAGAACAGAAGTACAGATCTGTTGGCAAAACATGTATGTTCAACCACTGCTCCTTAGAAAAACTGTCCTTGAAATTGCAAACCCAGGTCTAGTTATTGAAGCTTGTTAATAATGATGTTCTTTGGGGTCAGTTTCTATTTATTTGCCAAACTCCTTATTGTTTGACAAATTAATAACATTGTTAATCATCTGTTGCTTTCTTGAAAAATCTGATTTAACACAATATATTTTTATGGTAATGACATCAATTGCTATCAGCTGCATTTCCACTGCAGAGTGCACTCATTGAGTAAGAGGTCAAGGGCATTAACAATCTTCTGAAGTGCCTGAATTGCATGTGATTTAATAAGCAACACAAAAACTATATTAAAAAAAAAAGAAAAAAAAAGGAAAAAAGGTAAAAACCAAGATGATATAAAACACCATTAACTCATACGGAAGGAAGTAAACCACAGTAATAGCAAGTGAATTTTATATAAAAACACAATTTTATTTGAAGAATAACTAATGTTTCTATGACCTGCTTCTACGACCTGCTTCTACAAAGAATGAAAAACTCAGTTAAATTTCAGATTGTACAGTTGGAAGCACTAGCCTATATTTTAACTCTAAAGGCACTGAACTCTTAGGGCTTAATAGCATAATATGGGAGAGTACAGCTGATTCACAACTTCCTCTCATAATTTCCTTTCATTTTTGAAATAAGATAGAAATGCAAAATGTCGATGCTACAGCACTGAAGGGTCTTGATAAAAAAGGTAAGAACAATTTAAAGTATAAGCATGAGCAATGCTCATTCAATAAACAGTACTGGGAAAATGTACTTTAAAAGGATATCTGATAAGAAAATTGTCTCCAATTACTTAATAAATGAATGACAGTTTGGTGTGGAACACCTTTAATCCAGCATTTGCACTGAATTTTCTCATGATGTCCTCATAAAAATTAGGAAAGATTTTAAAGTAATCAGAAGAGGAATAAAGTGAGAGAAATTTATCATAACAGTAAAAATTAGATGCAGCTTCCCACTGTATTTGACATTCAGTATCACAGACATTATGTGTCCATTTTTTAAACATTTGATATATATATACACTTTTCTGACAAATCAGTGAAAATATTGCAATTAAGTGAGTTAATATAAAATATGTTAGAAGTGTGTGTGTAAGTCTGTGTGTGTGTTAATAAAATAACAAAAGTTTGGCTGAGGAATTAATGGAAGCAGGGAACTGCTGGGTAAGCAGTAAGAATTTTTGTCCTGCATAGCTATAAGTAAACTTGTCATCCCCAGTGTTACTCTGTTTCAGTTGATTTAATTTTGTTCTATTAATGACTCCCCAATTGATTCATTCAGTCTCATAGCAAGTCAACCTCTTCTCCCAGGCTCTAGTTCTCATTAATCACACTAATGGGTGTTAGCCCTAAAAGTTTTATTTTATGACTAAGGTCCCAAGTGTGAAACTCCTAATGTTTTACGAAAGTCTTCTGACACACAGCACAACTAGATTAGCAGGTGCTGCTGAGATCACTGCAAAGAATTTCCCTTAATCCTCAGAGGAATGTATTGGGCACAGGTCTAACCTAACCCCTACTGAAATAAAAGGAAAGACTAACATGGGGGTATGGGCCAATGACTGCACTGGGAAGGGAATGGTGCAGAACAAGATAACATACTTTGCAATGGAATTATATATATTTATATATATATATGACCATTTTCAGTATCCATATGTCATTGTGATGGTCACACAAAAATGCCTAGGAGTTTTGCAGCTGTGCTTTTATCACCTATTAGACTCCAGTTTTGCACTACCATGCTGTTACTTCCTTTTACTTACCTCCCCTATTTGAAAGAAAGATATAGATGACTGACGTATCAGCTGGTTCTCTCAGTTTCCCCTTTATATTACATGAAATCACACAATGTGTTTATGGTTGAATGGGGCTACTATGAGAGAATCAAAATCTTTCCCTTTCCCTGTCTTCACTGACATCACCTCAGACAGCAGAGAAAATGGAAAGGTGCAATTATTATCTGAAGTAAACATTAAACTGTTGTGTTGAAGGCACAGAATATTTCAACTTGTTTTCGAAGTTACCAGGGTAGTCATGAAATGCTCAACTTCTCTGATGTGTTTGACAATATTGTTGCATGAAGGATATTCAGGACACATGGTATCCTCAAACTGCCAGGAGTCATTTGCTGCCTTTGCATGGGAGGTCAGCATCTAAGATGAGGTGTCATGCATTAAAGAAAGTATGTTTGATTAAACTGAACATCCTCTGCAGGGCAAAAATTTGATCCCTTGGAACTTATTCAAAGTGGCAAGTGTACAAACATATGTGCCGGAGAAGATTGAGGATGGATACATTTGCTTTTGAAACAAAACAGAGTACTTTAGAGTAGCGGAAGACTGAGGACACGGAAAGGTGTGGATACTACTAAATGATTTTAGGAATTAAAATGCAGGGTCCAATTATTCCATTTCATAAAATATTTGAACGTGTATTTAGGTAATGGTAATACGATAATTCTGTTTTCAGAGGCAAGTTTTGCCCTTGAACTCATCCAGGCAATAACAAACATTCATAGGCAAGATTTGGGAATCCCAGCTGAATTCTGTCACCAGATCTTCTGAATCACATTGAATAGGATATTTAGCATCTCTGTGGGTCAGTGACTACCTGCATATGAGTGGGATGAGACAATAACAGTCCATTGGGTAGTAAATAGAAGAAGATGCTATCCTGTTGGAAAAGACAAGGCTGAGACTGAGCAGGTGCCATTCCTCAGCATTCACCATCACTATTCTCCTCTTTCCTCTAAAATTGGTGAGAGCAAAGTTCAGAGAGTGGGGGAGCCAGAATGAGAAAAAATGCTGATATGTTGCTACACTTATTCTGCTCTTTTCTGTGTAACTGCTCTTTCCCATGTCCTTGAATAAGCAGAGCAATGCTTCATCATACACTTTGTGCATATAAAGGTGTTTAGCATTTGAGCTTGGCAAGAATATGACCTTAAATAATGCTTTTCAGAGCACAGGAGCGTAAGAATCTTTGTTAAAATGAGCGTATTGACTGAGACGGAGACTTGGCAGCAACTCCGAAATGCTCTCAGTCTTCCAGCTCAAAAGTCCAGCTGTATGGGGGAAGTAAAATGACTGTGACACCAATGATTCTGGTTCTGCCATTTTATCACTGGATTCCTTTGCTTAAATCATCCCTGTTGGAAAATTGACCAGATAACATTGCAATCTTGCTATCCAGATACTTTGTTTCATTTCAGCTTTAATGTGAGGAAAAAAGTACTTATGGAAGGAGGCAGTCAGGTTGGTGGGATCTATACAACAAGAGGCTTCAAAAGCAAACATTCAGTTTCTATCCGGAGGAAACTCCTTCACCATCTGTGAGACTTCTGCTGCTGACTTTCTGTAGCTAATTTTCATGTGGAAAGAGAGCTCTACATCTTGAAGTCACAATTTTGGGTTTGATCATATTTCAGGTCTATTAAAATGATTCTCTCCTGCTTTATTCAGTGAGGAACCAGGACTTCAGAGTTAATTTTATCCCTTTGCTTATAATTATTGTGCTCTGCTTCCATTAAAATGTATGGAAAAGTTTATTAACATCTCAATGAAAATATAAAGGCTGCTATAAATCAATTATTTTAATTTGTTTCACTGATAAGCAGCGAGGTAGAGAAGAATCTGAAAACTCACTGGATTAACCAGCCATTAAAACTGTAAACACCTTTCTTTTCTGAATAAAGCCATGTTTGGTTTATTTAAAAAAAAAAAAAAACAACACAAAGTATAAAAATGGATTAAGGATAACAGAAAATGAATAAAAAACATGCAAAATGCTTTTATGTAGCAAATCACAAACAGGAATTCTACAGACCCTAGAAAATGCCCTAAAACAAGTCAGCTCTGTGAACATAATTACAAAGTCTCTATGGTTTGGCTGTAGTTTTTAATCTTAATATGCAGCATAAAGAAATAACTCATAATCCTCTTCTGAGTATTCAAGGACGTTGTTCACTATGAAATGTTACATCTTTACTAACAGAAATTAATGATTTTCTTGCAATTAAAACCCAGGAAGCAAGACTACTGTACTGTGGAATCTTTTTAAATAAAAAAGGAAGGTAAAACAAATGTTAGGAAAAAGAGGAAAAACTTCACAAGGAAGCAATTTTATGAGGTATTAATTTAAATATTAGGCAGGGAGTAAGAGTAAAAAATCAATTATCTTTCAAACTTTTCCAGACTTATAAAATCAAAATTAGCTTTAATGTATTAAAAGAAAAAAGACAAAGCACCAGCACACATAATAGAAAAGCATCATATTGATATCTCAAACATGACACTAACAATGAATGTGCTACAGCAGCAAAAGATGAACAGGTCTTTTCTTCAGCTTAAAAATTTGCATTTTAAATTTGCCTTTGCCTATTTTCTTCATTGTTTACAACAGTTTTACACGTAGAAATAATGCAATATGATTTAGTACAACTATTCAGTTATTTTAGTGTTATTATTTAGTATTCAAAATAGATAGGAATAGTCTTAACCAAAGAGAAGCACTTGCTTTTAAAGAGTGAATTTAGTAGCACTGTCTACATACAATGCTTTTTTAACCAATATTGTGTTGAATATTTTGATTTCTTTTTCACATAAACATAGTCTGTTTGGATCTGTCCATTTGGATGATTTCTTTGTAGTTATTTCCTTTTATAAAGAATGAAAATACAGAGACACACTGGAAACTGATATTTTGAAAAAAAATCATGAGCATGGACAAATTCTAGATATGATGACAGCTAGGCAGGCAAAGGTATATTAAGAAAACAGATTTGTTTTTGATGTTATATTTTGGGGTGGACTACAAAATGCTTCCAAATGCATTGAGAGCTGGAAAGGAAGTTTCCAGTTCTTCCAAATGAAGATAGCACTCTACATTCATGATTTCTTTCCCTAGCAGCAGCTTGAGAAACCTAAGGAATATGAAGTGTGTGTAAGTATCATATGATATTGCTTAGAAGACTACTTGTCAACAGTGTTATCAGATCCAACTGAGTCCAGATTTTCTTTCCTGGAGTTATAAATGTGTATTATTATTTGTCTTATCATTGTATATACAGCTCCACTGCCATTATACTAAATTCGTTATCTGATCATGTAGTATTTACTGCTTTTGATTTAATAATATATTTTCATTCTTTATCAAATAATCTAAATGGACATTCATAAACAGAAGGAGACTGTGTTTCGTGTGAAAAGAAATTTAAAGAGAAACAAGGTTGCTGCTATAGGGCTGAGGAACACAAACAAATCATTTAGATTTGTAGGAGAGAGAAGGTGAAATGGTTGGAGAGTAACAGAAGCTCCATTTCAAATCTCACTTTTATTGGAATCTGTTTATCTTTGCAAACTAAGCAGTCATTAGTTGTGAGCCTTAAGTATAAAAATAAAACCACCTCAGGGTCATTTTCCACAATGGAGTTTACACAGTAAGATTTGCGGTAATTCTTCTTGAAAGCAATAATAGAGATGAAATCCAGTGAGAAGCATTCTGTTACTGATGTGCTTTGCACAAGAATTGCTTAAATGTCTTCTCTATTATTCTTATGAGACTCAATAACCAGAGGTCTCTGCTATAAGCAGTGCAGATCTATAGTTTGGCTGTTTTAGCTATCACCACTGCAGAATTGCTTGGTGCTGGAGGGTCAAGCAAGAGTGCAACCAATAAAATAGATCTCACTGGTACTTACTGAGCAACTCAGAACTATAAAGGAGTGTCTCTTTCAGATAGCTGCACTACTGTAAATCTTTATCCTCCTATGACAAAAATGCCCCATGAATGCATGGCCTTTTAGCCATGATATTTGCACACCAAACAGAACTTTGCCAGCCTTTAGAACAAACTGTTTTGCAAACCATATTGTTGCATTTGTGTCATAGAGAATCAGGTGTCTTTCTTGCTGAAATCGAAAGACCATCTCAGGAGAACCACAAGAATGAGAGCGGGAGGATAAACAGGCTCAGATGTAACAAAAAGAGATGTTAGATAAATCGTAGCAAACATACATATTTTCCTTGCCAAGTATTTTCTGAAATGTAAGTTCTTGGGTATAAACAATATAAGTATCACATAGCAATAAGCTTTTATGGTCCCAGGGCATATACAATAACAATTAAGAAAATTGTTATAAATGTTGCAAAGTGAAGGTATAGGCTGCGGTGGTCATACACAGGGACTAAATCAGAAACCCACACAACAGAAAACTTCCTGTTTTTTCAAGAGGTAGCTAATTTACTCAACCCCTTACAAGTAGGTGACACACATCATGCAAATGTCATTTAAGGAACAGAATGGGCAAGTAGTTGGACAGATTAAGAACATTTTGTATTAAGAATATTATTGCTAGGAAAATCTAAAGCAGCACATAAAAAAACCCACTCCTTATTAGGCTAGTTCTTTTATGATCAAGGAAGTATCTTTATTAAATTTTAAACATTTCAGAAAATCTTTAAGGCAAAATGAAAAGACAGTGGAATGACATGGGATTAATGTTTAATACACCTGTTCTTTTGGGATTAACGGTATTAACACCCTGTCATATCACAGAGGTATCAACAGTATAATACCCTTATTGAATTGCTTTTAGCTCTTAAAATGTAAAAAACAAAAATATATCTGAAACTACAAAACCACTGGCACTGTAGTCTTCATGATACTGCAATCTGTGGTCTTGCTCAGATACTAAGAGACACCTTTTGTTCAGTGACCTGAAAAAAAGCCCTCGTATGGTTCAGGCAACAGAACCTGCATGAAACTAGGTGCTGAGGCTTTACAATTCTATTTCAAATTTTACAAACTGTATTATCACATCGCTGTTTCAAGTAAATATTATTACATTGACTAATTCAAGAGGAATTCTATGAAGTTGACATACTTGCAATGTTTTGAAACAATGACATTGAAAGCTGCTATACAGTGTACAGTTTTTACTAACACAAAAATAATAAAATGACTGTGAGAGTGACACAGCCGCCATTTTCACAATGAGTAAGCATTTAGACATTTCATACATATAGTCACTTTTCATGGATTTCAAATTGGAAAATTAATTTCGACCTTTCAGTTTCAGGTCAACAAAAGCTCAGTAGAGTTTTGAAAGATTTTTAGGTATCTTTTGAACTACAATTATTGATAGCATGCCTTTAAAAGATACAGTAAGGGGAAAATGTGCAAGAAAATTTTTAAATTTGTATTTTTTATCAGAGCTCACAGAATGATTTCACCCTCCAATTAGTCATTGTTTCCATAAAACTGTCATGTGGGAAATGGCACTGCCAAGTTTGCAGAACAAGGTAACTAGTATAAACTGAAGTCAGAGTTCCACTCAACTGATTTTACTGAAGGAATCTGTTAAAAAAATTTGAATGCAACTGCAGGTTCTTACAGCACAGCTAAATGAACAAAATGCTAGATTTCATACCAATAGTAACAATCTCTGTGCTCTCCCCTCCTTCCAAGTTCATTAAAAGGCCCCCCAAGCCAGAATTTGCTTTGCTTCTGAACAAGACAACTGAGGAGACAACTTTGAATTTCAAACATTCTTATTAAAATGCAGAGTTGTGCATCAAGGGGATGAGGGAAGGAAGCTGATAGGTATCAAAATTACTTGTCTGAGATACTGTAACTAATTATTTAGCAGAGCATGATCATCAAATATTGGATTATACCTACTCAGCCACTTGGTTTAAAAGAATATACCTAATGATACTTTCCACATATTATTATTCATGTGCTTTGTACAAAAAATACATGCTTTGCCTCTTTGTTTCTTTTCATTTATTTACTTAGAATAATAAAGATGTCAATTATTTTGGTAGCACTACAATTAATTTCTAGACTAAAGCAATTGAATCAAGACTAGTTCACAGAACAGAACTAATCTATGTCTTCTGGAGGTCTTGTGTGTATAACTGGATCTCTTTCAACAACAAGATGAAATGTAGTATTTGCCATCTATGTCTGAAAGCTGCTGGACAGTACATGAATTCACCACAGAAAGAGCATGAGAAATTTCAAGCTATTTTTCTCACACCACAGGCTTTTGACAAGATTTATTTCCCTTTGCATTTGTAAAGAAACACATAGTTCTGTTATCAACCGTATGCATATGAGTTTTATACCTATAGCTTATGAGCATATAGCACATAGGATGCTTTGAGTGGTGTCTGATCATTATCGCTGTCCTACAACGTGAGTAGGTCTCCCTACTCAGAGCTACTCAGTAGCTGAGTAACTGTAGTCTCCAGTTCGTGACCACAAATTAAATCCTGCATCTCATAGCAAGCAAACAACTTCATAGACATTTGAACTTCTTTTGAATTGCATTTGAACATGTCTGATATTTGACCAAAATTTCTTAAAAATTTCTGCATACTTCATGTTATTATGTTCAGAGATGTCTGGACTCTGATGAAATTAATACAATATAATCAATATAGTGCTATTCATTCTATAATTTAATTACGTAATTTTGTTTATAATGATAGTTGGCTTGATATTTTATGACCATTGAGTCATTACTTTGTTAAAAGCTATTGGATTTTATAAAAGCATTGAGACAGTAATAATCATTGAGTGCTGTAATTTAAGGAGGAATAAATGAGCACATTTTGAGTTGCCCTCATGTTCATTAATAGGAATTAAATGACAGGATAATCACAGATTTTCTTTTGTTATTGCATTTTCCATCCACTAGCATCCTTCCTGTACACGCATCTAATCTAAAGTTCTGTTCCAAATAGCCTTTATATGAAGACTTACAAGCTCAGGCTTAGTGCTGACTAGCATCTGTCATTGCCCTTTTCAGCTGTATTTCACAACTTAGATGACCTTGACTTCATTATTCAAGACAGGTATAAGTTTAAAGCAAGTATGTGTTTGGCAGTCCAAAGCGGTGTTGATATGTTCATTGCTGTCTTTTATAAGCTGTGGAACAACAGCTGCTGCTTTATTCCTCTGCACAGAGGCCATTGTTTCCAGTACCAGAAAGGTCATAGTCATAATTTCTCATGACAGGAAAATGCAAACACAATGGGCACATGAAGTCACTCTATACATGCTATTTGGTATGGAATTTAATCATCTTCATTTGTAGAAAAAATAGGAATGAGCCTTAAAAACACATTAAAATGTTTAGTTATTAACGATGTGCTTCTAGCTAATAGCAAAAATCCTAGCAACAACAAACACAATCAAAGATAACATGGGACATCACCTAAGAAATTATCTAGGAGCAATTACAAAGTTACTTACCATTTTGTTCTCTCTGGACTCCAGCAGCAAGCAAATCTGGTTCCCCAAGACTTATATCATTGAGCCTGGTTCCTAGACACTCCATGCAAAGATGTTTGCACCATTCCTCTGCCTCTAGTTCTGGAAAAACAGGGAAAAAAAAAATTAGTGTTAATATTTTACTCAAAACCAAGTGAAGTTAAAACAATATCTTCTTACTGACCAGATTTATGACAATATGCTTGTGTTGAAAAATGAGTTATCAGCATAAACTTCCACACCTATTTCTTTGCCTTGATTTATAAACTTCTAAAAGGGTTTAGACTATCAGGACTGCATCTTCCATTCTGAAATTTGAGGGTAGGAAGTAGACTTAACAAAAAAGAGAAAGGACTAGTGAGTTTTCAAGGCTTTATCTTCCTAGTAGGCCTTCTCGAAAGAAAAAAAGCGATATAGAAGAACATTAGATATAATATCTGAAATATTCTCTACTGCTCTTTAGGTTAATCTGAACTATTAAAAAACTTTCTAAAGCTTCTAGAGTATTTTTCTAGAAGCAAAGATAAAAAACAGTAATCAAAGCATCGTCAAATCTGAAACTTCCTTCTCTCCTGTACCGAAGAGCTATGCCCGTCAAGTTAGCTCAAATAATTAATTTCTTCAGTTGTGTTCACCTTCTTTTCATCTCACAGCAGTTTGGGCATTAGTTGGAACATTTGTATGAAAATTCAAAACCTCCTAGTTCTTTCCCAGTCCTCTGTTGCATCCCAATCATGTACATCTGAAAGCTCCCTATCTGCTAGTCTACAAGATATAAATTCCCCAAGGCATAAACCCTCAAGACACCACAACAGCCCCTCCTCCACACCCAGCCTCATCCTATCCACTTCCCAAACTTAACATCACAAAATCTCTGGCATTGGTCAAACAAGTAACATCTCAAGTTGGCTTTCACACAGTGTGAAACCACAACTAACAAAAATCATACAACTAGGCCAACTGCCTTTTATTACAGAGTAGGCTTCACCTTAGGGAAACTTTCTGAAGAGCAGGCCTGGCACCAGGCACACGCTGAGCATCCATTGTCACAGTCAGTCTATATCTGATCATCTTTAGGAGTCGGTGACTCCAGTCATCTAGAAATGTCTCTATTAAACTGCCAGTTATTTCATTTCTATTTTTGGGGACATCTGGAAAATACTTTCATGACAATCTCTCCCATGCATTGCTGAAATTCAGAGAGGTAGAAAAAATACTGCATGCAAGCTCTGAAGCATCTAGTGATGATGACTCATTGTAATTAGTGAAAATTTATATCCAAGGAAAATCTTTCCGTGCCTAATTGGTACAGTCCTCAAATCTTCGCCTGGTTAGGCATAGATCTTAAGTGACAGAAACATTTGCTGGACAAGATAGGGAGACAGGCACGCAATTTTAGGTCTCCAAGAATGTTTGGATACCATCTTTTGTTCAGGGTCCTGAATAATCCAGGAATAGGTTGCTCCTGAGTTACTCTGGCTATCAGCTGACTGAGTTCCCAGGCAGAGCCTGTTTTGGGATTTTTGAGAGCCAAATGTGGTTGTTGTCACAGGGACACAAACAATTTCAGGGACTTGTCCAGAGTGATGTAAGCAAAGGGGTTTTCCCTTATCCTTCCTGTTTTTTTGCAGTCTTTGTCTCAGAGCACAGATCCCCAAAATTGGTTTTCTAATAACAACCTCAACTTATGGTTGTAAGAGACAGACCTTTCTGTCATTAACATCCAGATGACATTTAACTTTGTATGTGAGAAAAAAATATTGAGGTAACAGCATACTGTTCCTTAACACTTCTACGGATACAGCCTCCTTAATGGAAGTAAGGAGAGAAAAGGTGTATCTCTGGACAGCAATAAAGACTTAGGGCTTTTAAAAGGAATAAGATGAATTTGTCTAAAAGCCTACCTCCAAAATTCATTTTCTGCTCATGCATGAAGAAATTTCCTTCCTGTTTTCCCTTCCTCTCCTTCAGCTTTTGCTATTTCCTTGGTTATTTGTCAAACCAGAGCTGTGCCTATAAATCATACCTTCCCATGGAGAGGGCTTCATGTCAGGGAGATGACAAAAGTGGACCACAAGACATGCTGCCATACTCTGGCAGCATGCAGCATGCAGAGGGAGTGTGGGGGGCAGTGCACCATCATACGGGTAAGCCAAGCCCTGCCAGGGAGGGTTCCCACTGAGTCTCCCAACATCTGCTTCCAGCTACAGATAAACTCAGGGAAATCAGTGCAGAAAGGCTGGCAGTGCAAAGGTGACAGTGCAAATCTAGTCTTGTGCTCCTATGTTTCCTTCCCATCCCCCTCACCATTTCATTTCTGCCTAAATCATATTGCAGAACAATATATATATGCTGACAGAATGCTTAGCTGTATATAAAGCCTGTAGTTTTTCCTGGCGCATGGTCAGGATATAACATTTTATGTATTTTACAAAGTCTGCATTTTATTACTTTCTTTCACTGTGCCTGCACCCGGACTGAAAGGGTACATTCTGGAAATGTAGAATGAGATGATGGTAAACAAACACTAAAGTAACCTTTCTAATTTTACAAACATCTAAGGAGAAAGAAAAACATATTGGCATTTCCATAAATCCAGCTTAATTTAACATCAATATATATTCAAAACAGGACTCATGTAAAAGCAACAAGTTCTATTTATACGTATTCTCTCACCAGATTTCCAGCAGATTTTTTGGGAAACAAACAAACAAAACGCATTGTTCTAGAAAGCTGTTTCTTGTAAGAGTCTTTGTTTTCATCTCCTCAATCCATTTGCCTCTCTCTATGACAGGAACATCTAGATCTTGAAAGTTTGGATCCAGAAACTGCCTTTCAGAATGTTTGACTCTGGCAGTTTAATTTAAGCTGCTGTTTCTTCACTGCCAGACATTGGTGATTAGGCCTAGATTAGACCCTTCTCCAACTGCCACACAGAAGGCACTTATATTACTGTGAGCATTA
Source organism: Limosa lapponica baueri (assembly GCA_002844005.1). Taxonomy (NCBI): domain Eukaryota; kingdom Metazoa; phylum Chordata; class Aves; order Charadriiformes; family Scolopacidae; genus Limosa; species Limosa lapponica. Next base: position 1,732,463 of record KZ505677.1, read on the forward strand.
TAAGATCATTGCTGTACTTTGCAAAGTGTGGGCTATAACATGCATTGTATTACCGTCATACTCAAACTTTCTATCTTACAAAAACAATTGACTTAATACTACAGAAAATATAGTTTCAATGCAGAACTGAAATATCTTCCCACAGAACTGTGAGGATTTGTGTCTGCTGTCAGAAACATCAACATTATCTACAAATGTGTTTGTAAGGTCAAGGGTATGACGGCACTCGGCGAGGTAGTTTTACCTAATGCATCCTAATAGCTATTTCTTACTTGCAAGGGATTGCCTGCAACCTTTTCCTTGACAGACATGTGAAATCTTTTTTAGAAGCAGGTGAATTACCTTTCAAAGATAAAACTGTATTTCTCCTTTCATTATGTGCATCTATAAAGTAGTTCCCCATTTTTTTGTAAAAGGTCTATAGAATGCTTTGTGTTTCTGGATAACAAAGTAAATACTATTTATGACATTTAAAATTTATTTATTATAATTTTTAGTACATAAATGCTTCAGTCACAGCAGCAGTCTTTAACAATGACAGCTACCACATCACAAAACAGAGCTACCACTGTTATTTCTTTATTTTGAGTATAAAGATATATTGAAACAGATGAAATATTACAGCGGAACCAAGCCATAAAAAGCTGTCAGCAAAATTCTTCTCTTTAATGCATGTACATTAGATTTATTGGTGGCAAATGCTGAGTTTTTAGTCGTAACTGGTACTTGTCATTGAAAAATTTAGTTTCCTTTTAAGATAACTGAATTCTTAGACTGAATGATAAATTGTAAAGCATGCTTTCACAGCTATAAATAAAATCCAAATACTTGCATTTTCATCTTTACTGTTACTCGATCATAAAATGCTGCTATACAAAAGTCATGACGTGAGATAAAATTCAAAGAGATGGTAGATCTTAATTAGGCACTGTTTATTGCAACAGAAATATTCTGGGGAACAAATCTGTAAAATTGTTATCTGAAAACACACACCTTGTTATTAGCAATACTTCCCTGCAGTTTACCTGAGCTTCTAGGTCATGCCTGAGATTATATGTCATTTCTACTTCAGTTCCCAGGTGATTAAACTGGTGCTGTACCTACGCCAACCACTGAAGTTGTGGCTTGCAAATGATAAATGGGTTTGGTGATATAATAATGAGGATGAAATAATATTGGCAAATGGTGTCAGAATTATAAATTTCTAAGAGTGAAAGAGCTCTTCTGCTACTTATGGTTTAAAACAGTTTATGTTACACAACATATTCTACAGGGAAGAGGTGGGGGCCAGAGATAAAGATACAAGGATATATTTCACTTCACTGTCCTCAGAGATTCTCTAGGTCTCTAAGGCTAGAGATGGGATTGTTTTCAGATTCCTAACTTGGGAAGCATTTTGTGTGTGGACTAAATCAAATCCCTTCTGAATACTGATAACTTCACATTTTTTCACACTAACCTTCTGTGCTCACACTGCACAATCCTACAGGAGCCTTTCATCACCCACCACAACAAGTTGCCAGCACAGTCCAAATGCTACTAGCCTGAGATAAAGCCCCAAAGAGGTGACCATTCCTGCTCAGTTCAGCTTTTGTCTCCCCAAGTAACAGTGCCCTCCATTGCAGTAGATCCCTTCTATCACCACCATCAGCAAATTACTGCATTTGTAAAAAAATGTGTCAATTTATATACACCTCTTAAAATTTAAAAAAAGACATGAGGAAGTTTGTCTCTTCCTCTTCTCATGCAGCCCACACAAAGTGATGTGACCAAGGATTTAAGTTGGATATAACATGTATGCACTATTAGAGGAGGATAACAAACACTGCCATTGTGCAAATACAGAAACCTTACTTTTTGAGTCTTCCCTAATGTCAAACTGTATAAACCTAGAACGTTAGTTTCTCCATTTCTGAAACATTTTACTTACTTCCTGCACAAATTGTTTGACTCTTCTTTCCTCTAAACTACATCTATAAGAGGTCCAAACCCAACTGAATATTCTTACCCTGAATGAAATTGGAGAATCTATCCTGTCTGCATCACTAGGACTGGTATCAATATCATCTGATATTCTCTACCAAAAACAAAGATGGTGCAGAAAAGCCATATGTTCCAGTTTAGCTCTCCTAAAAATCACCCAGCCTTAATTAGAAGTTAATAGGGAAAAAAAATCATAGCATCCCCAAAGGACTGATGTGCTATTGTACTGCACTACATACAATATATGCAGCAAATTAATCTCATTTTTTTTTCACTAGCAAATAATACTATTGCCTGCAGGCATGCAATTTTTTATTAAAATCAGTAATACCTTAAAAAACCTGTATCCATTATCAGGATATATCTCGCCCTTTGATGACTGAAACATAATTTTATTTTATAAATATTTAAAATACGTTATCTAAAAGTGCCTCTGCTACTTAGGGCACTTTCACTAGAGCACATCACACACACTCAAACACACATACAAATGCAAAGCAGTGTGGCTATTTCTTGTCATTGCTCGGAGGATTATTTTGTTTAATAATATGTATTACTGATTAATACTGGCTACGCATGAATTAAGCAATTTTTTTGTTAAATGATAGGAAGCAACGAAGGGTACATTTAGTGTAAAAGAACAGTGAATTAGTCTGTATGTAGACTAAAACTTGATTTCAATTAGATAGCAACAAGGATAGCGGGCTGCAACTCTGAAAGAAATTTGGTTATTAAAATGATTTTTTTATCGACCAATTATATTTGAAGATATTTTATGAGATACGGGAGTCATATATAGAATTTTTGCTTGGGCTTCAACTAATAATACCTCTAAGGAAACTTTTTTAAATTTTTATTGAACTGTGATTTTTGAATCTTTTACCTGGAGTAGAGTGTCCTGTTATTACATAAGTGTAAATCTCTGAACCAAAAAGGCAAAGGAAAAGTGATGAAGGAAAACAACGTATACTGTTAAATTTTACTAATTTAATGAAAATGCTCTATATTCAGGCCATGACAAAATCTTTTAAAGGAAATCTGACAATATTCTTTAGGAAAAAAAGTCAGTGACATGTCATTGTCACTTTTTTCTTTTAAAACCATAAGACCCTTAAATTTTAACTGTTTCCATCTATTAAAATGTATACATATTTTTGAATATACCATCAGTTTAATGACATACCCACCTTTCTCTGTACAAATTGAGAATTATAATTTGTTTTGCTTAAGAAAATATTGAATAATGCAGCAATTAGTCTAAACAAATAATTACAGAATAAGAACACATTCTGTAACTTTGTTGGTATATTTTGCTAATGCACATTTTTTTTTAACTGAGTGAAGATATAATCTGAATATTATACAAAAAGAAACTTTTATTTTCCCATATTTTGCTATTTTAAACTTGTGTTGGCATAAGGGTAGCACAGTTAATTACAATAATTACTAAAAGACATTTTTTAGCTATAATAAAATTAAAATGGAAATCATCCAAAAATCATCCACACTTATCTGGGGATACTGCAAGATACATTACAAACAGGGTTTTTTTTTAATTTGGGCATGTACCTGTGTTTGCAAATAGCCAGCTGTGTATCCCTGTACTTATCGAGGTTTGTGAAAACTGACATTTTCCTGACAATATCCTCTTTGTTTCTGCAAGTCGGATTAAAAGTGTCAGCTTGAATAACCAGCATTCAGCTGCCAGACCGTATACTATCCTGTCTATAATATAAATACGTACAATGTTAGGTGAATGCTTTTGAAGGCAATAACAGTATTTAAAAAGATTTATCATGTTGATGTTACTATCCATTAAACTATTTACCTAAAATAAACTTTAGTTGCATATAATAACTACTCTTACCTACACTGCTCCTCCTTTCCCGTGTAAAATTGCAGTGAAAGAGCACCTTTCACTCAAACTGTAAAATATATGCCCCACAACACAGACTAGCAGTCCCTAACCAAAGCTAAGGCAGTAAGAAATGAGGTTTCCCATCTGAAATGCTGCTTGAGAATGTAGTTTTCATACAGAAATAGAACTTACTTGACTTGTATAAAAAATTGAGAATGTATGGGAAAATGAAGAAAAACAGTTAATCTACAAGAAAGTGATTTTATTTGCTCAATACTAGTGCTGTAACTTATGGACTTTTTTTTTTTTTGTAAATGGCTAATTTCTGCTATTAAAAAAAATGAATATAACTTTACTCAGTGATTAGTCCTACAGATATGAATGATGCCATTCTGGGAAGAAAATGCTATTTAGTGGATAAATAAGTCTATGAGGGTAGATTTATAGTTATCCTTACAGATCATGTATACTACTTCACACTGAGGACTAGTGACTTTCATTATACCATAAATGTCTATCAAGCGTTAGTATGTCCAACAGATCAACAGTGAGTTGACACAGCATCATTACTTAAAAATATCCCTAGCCAACTTTCACTCTCAATTCAAACTTTCTTTCAAGTGTAAAGTAATAGTGATGAAAACCTGTCTGAACATAGAAGAAACATTTACATTTTGTCTGAAACTAACGGGCCAGTTCCAAGAATCTGGCATGGGAATTGGTTCCCCAGGATTGCCAATCCATACCTGTTTCAACAAATATTAACATTAAATGACAATGGAATGAAAGTAAAGTAACCTCAGGCAGCTAGTCTGTAGTGGGAATGATATAAACACTATCAGTCAAGTGTCCCAAAAGGGATGTCACCAGTAACAACACACAGAGGATGCTATCACATCAACTTATGCAGCTACCCCATGACTGGCAGTCAGCAATACCATTTGTCTGGCTTAAAACTTCATAATATTTCAGATTTAGTCTACTCCGCTAACACTTTTATTCATCTTGAAAGGTTATAGGGCCTTTTCTTAAACGCATGGAAAATTAAATAACTTCTGTGTAGATCTAAAGTATGCCTCTCTCCTATTGTCAAATGTTTACTTTATGGTCTAATAAGAGGATCCATACCCAAATAAACTAGTACAAATTCAGTCTTATCTTTGAAATATTGATAAATCTTGCCACTTGAAGATCAGAAATACTATTAGATAAGGTAAATAATTCTAAAAACATTATTTTCCTATACAAAATCAAAGTGATAAAGACTAGTTTCAATACATGGCAGAAAAAATAGGCACTGTTGCCACGATATGCTTCATTGCTCTTATGCCTTTGACCACATGACTTTCACTCCAGCCATCTGAATATCTTCTGCGTTAAATCAGTAGGAACAGACAACGACTAGCAGACTAGGAAGTCTTTGGAATCTCCCTGTCTTCCATTCTTTAGCTAAACATGTCTGACTAAAGCAAGACTTCTAGCTTTGAATACTTAAGATTTATTAAACATTGTCCCCTTTTTTAGCTGAGCACTGAGGGCACTGTTTTTTCAGTGTTGCCCCCTTCTGATATTGCTCTAAGGCTCCAGGAAACCTTTCCTGCAAAGTGTTATATGCCACTTTCAAAATAATAAACCTCCTGAAAGAATTTTTTTTTTCTTTCTGTGCTTCCATTGTCCAAGAAATACAGCATTTTCCCCCAGACCCTAAATTTAGTATTGTAAAGATGTGAGTCCTTGTTACTATTATAGTTAACAAGCAGGGTTTTTTGTCATTGGAAGTGCAAAGAAACTGGTTCAAAGCAATCGCAGACAATTTCTGACTGAATTAATCTGCACGATCATAACACTGTGGTATGTGTTCTATTTGATTTCCAGCTGTATAAAATTTTACTCTCAGACAGAACTAAGTATTAGCTAGAGATGACTCTGTGTGTCTTTTGCTTTATCCTTGGTGGATTTTAATGTGGTACTGCTGCAAAAAGAAAAAAAAAAACCAAGCCCCAACCTTAAAAGTTGCATAGTCTGGAGTTAGTATCTAAGGAAATATAACGAGAAATGTCTTTCTCAAATTTTATATCTACAGAATTTAAACCCAAAGGGATTCTTTTTCATTATGAATTCTTCACATTTCTTTCTCTCATTTTACACTTTCTTGTATCTTTTATTCTCAGCAATAAATGGGTCCCTACATTTGATGAACCTACATTTTATTTCAATTAAAAAATGTTTTATGAGAATAGACATTTTTTGAATTTCTATGAAAACAGATGGTTTCCAATCAGGCAAAATCTCCTGTAAGTATTAGTCTCCTAAAATAAAATATCTAAGTTATGCCATTTTAGATTCCTGGTTTTTGATATGCACTGCTGATATCTCTACCAACATGGTCTTAAGTAAGAGACACATACGGCTGCTTGAGAAGAGGCAGTCTGCTTAACATTGAAACTCAGAATCCCAATTATATATATATATTTATTTTTTAACTCAGTGGAACACTTCTAAGATTCAGCTCAGCAAAACTATGTCCTTTGCTGAACCAGGAAAACAGCAAATAGATCCAACTTCAATTATGTGTCATTTTCCTCCAAGAAAATCAGAATAAGTCTTGATGAGTGCAATCTTACAGAACACACCACGATTAAATCATTTAAAACTTCAAAAACTTCGCTGAATGATGGCTTAAGGCCATGTTAACTGGAAACTCACTGATGAAAGATTGTTTTACTTCAAATTTTTCATCCTTATTTAAGGGTAAATAACTCATCATAAAAGTATAGAGAATGTTTAAATTTAATATTTTTAACCATATAAAGTGAGAACTACACAGAAAGGTTAGGATTGTGGTTTGTAAATCAGGGGTGCTGATTACAGTGAAAAACAGCATCTGAAGTTGTAATTTATGCACACTGGTGACCGATCACTACCTAGAGCTTCCTTGTGAACTGATTTATAAACACACACAGTACTAGAGGGCAGGGGATAGACATCCTTTCCTTTATGGAAGAGTTGGATTCATACACTAGCGAAGACCGGCCTCCTTCTGTGTTCTTTACTTGGACTCCAGGCAAAACTCCTCTTTGGGATCTCTCATGACCTAAACTAAATTCAAATCCAGGTTCTCCCTGGCTGATTGCTTTTAATGGAGAGAAGAAGCTGGAAAACCAATTATAAACAGAAATGAGTTATCAACAGTAGTGATGAGAAAATTGATCATTGTCATTTGAAAGGAGTTACCTAGCACCATCAGTGCACACTCAACAAATGGACAAAAAAAGTACAATATATATGCTGCCATATGTTTTTTCCTTATTTTCTGCACTAATTCTTTTAAATGAGGAAATGGCTGACGGGAATGTTACTCTTCCTTCTGCCTGGGAACTGTGGCCTACTCCTAGCTTTTTTGCCTTAAAAAATGCAAAAAAAAACCCCTCTTTTTTGTGATGTGTGAAGGTAACCAGGAGTTTATTGACTTACTCATAAACAAATAAATTTGACATCAGGGTTTTCTTCCTGGATCAGCGTTACAATGAGACAATAATAGCAGCCAAATCACAAAAAGAAAATAAATGCATAATTCTCTTCTTTTTACTGAGTCAGGTAAGGGCAGGCAGACACTTATTATTCTTTACATTTTCATAATAAACCATAACATATGCCTTTGCATAGAATCTTTATAACTTTTAAAATTAATTAATCAGTTTCCATGACTAAAACAAGCAGTGTAATATAGTAGATTGAAGCACAAATGAAAGAAATTTGTTATAAAAAGGACAGTGAAATTCTGGAGAAGTAGTGCTTTACTAAGCTAGAAAGAGAGAAAATCTTTTCTGTTTATATCAGAAAACTTGGCATCTTCTTTTACACCACTGATTTGATCCCTCTTGAAGCCCAAGCTTTGTATTGACAAATATATGTATAATGCTTTTAAGCACAAAAATAAAATTTGAATGAAAATTTTTGCATATACACTACTTAGAGTTACAAATTTGTAGTTTTTCTTCAAGACATCCATTAAAGACAATATTTCTTCAGAATTCATAACAATCTTCATCAGCATATATACAAACTTTTTTACATGCTGGCATCTATCTTATTCACAAAGACAACTGAAATTATAGATGTGACAACCTTACAAAATTAAAATTATTCAAAACTTCGTAATTCATGGGCTACCACTAGTTTCTTAATTTAGCATGCACACAGATGCAAACTGCCTGTAGTTTGACATAATCACATGCAGAAACATACAACTCTTTTTCCAGCTCCTTCCTACTCACATTTTCTAGTACTATGTGATCATAGATTTCAAAAATAAACCCTTAGAAATTAAGACATTAAGCCTTTCCACTTAGATTGCTGTCGTACAGTATTAATTTTTAATATACTCATGTCTAGTTTTTAACTAAAATGGTCATTTTTTTATAGGATACAAATCTGAGGAAATCTCCAAATATCAAGAAATGCATAGCAGGGCATTGCATTTGAAGGACGAGTTAATGATACCGGATCCTTAGAATTTCTTTTCAGTTGGTTCTTAACGACAATAAACTACAGTCTTTTCCTATAGATAAATAATAAACGCTTCTTAGCCAAAAGTATAACTGTCAGCATGAAATGTCATGTGCGAAGAAAGCTAGTTATACTCAGCACATGTTGGAATTGTTGTTAGACAAACATAATATAGAGAGGCTGCATACCTGAATAATGTTGATTTGTACTCTATCACTGATGAGTAACAGCAGCAAGGACAGCATTTATAATGGGGTGTGCCGCTGTGTCTAGTGACATATACTGGGAGCACTGCTTCCTGAATCACATAGATGTCATGGATGTTGTACAACACTTGGAAAAGATTTACACTATCACTAAGCAAAAAAATTTTGAAATTACATTGATTTTTTTGCATTTCCTGTGTTATTTCATTTCCCATTGCTAAAGAGAATACAGGAGATAAATGTCAGACACCTTATTTAATTCACTTCTCACTTTTTCAGCGAGGTGATTGTACGCTATAGGAAAGTTTAGGCTAACCTCCTTGCATGCTCAAGCAAAGCTACCATGGTATGACTGTAGATGTTTAGAATATAAAGCAGAAGCTACACAGAAACATATTTTGTCATTCCTACTGGATTAACGTTTATAGGAACATACCTACCAAAACCTGTCTTTCCTAGATAGGTTAGCTTAACTATCTAGAGGATTGTCCATTAGCACATTCAAATGTTCTTTCATTTTACATTTATGAGCCATATTAATTTTATATGCCCACAGCATATTCTCTAATTTGATTATTTCAATTGCTAGGTCCAGTCAAAATTATCCGTAACACAATCTGGGCAGAAAAAACAGCTGTAATATTGAATTCATGTTTTATTTATGGAATATAAACTTCAGTTACAGGATTGATTTATTTTTCCCCCTTGAAATTGAAATTAAATGCTATGCTACTGAGAGGTTTGGCCAATGAAGAACTTTAAAGAAATAGACAAATTCATACTATCACTCACGAAGTACCACCATTTTGAAATGGAGTTGACTGAGTTTCCTACATCAGACCAAAGAGCTATCTTTGGGGGATACTTTACAAAGTATTTCCCATTTGCTGAAACAGAGATAGTATGTATTAGTGAGGCATTGCTCTTATTTGGAAGATGATTAAATGATCACCTTGCTGACTGACTTGATTCCTTTTTCCACTTCAGTAATTCTAAGTCTACATAATTTAACCAATACGACTTCCTGTTTTCTCCTAAATTGGGGATTACTTATATCTAGTTTAGAAATAAATGATGCTCCATAATAGACCATTTTTTCATGTTTTCATTACTAGGAAAAAAACAATATTATGTCTGTATTTTAACTTTAGGACTACACACTTTTTAAAGGAAAGGCTTAGTTTAGAAAACAAACAAGAAACGTGAGAATATCATTTTTTCAGCTTTACCTTACATGATCATAAACATGCAGGCTAATCAATCCTTAATGCTACCTAATAAAAAGGCAGTCTAATAAGAGTTGCTCGTAATTTTATGCTGCTGCAGTTTAAAAAAAAAGCAGTCAAACAAAACAGTGTAAAAATAAGTCCAGATACAGACACAAACATGGAAAAACTAAGAAATGTCCCATATTTTTGAAATGTAAACTTTCTAGATAGTAAATGGATCTAGACTTCCATCATTTAAAATTAGATCAAAATTCCTCATCATTCTAATGAATATGCAGTTTTACTTCAAAGTAAGGCTCAAATCTTCACTTGATGCCAGAAGATTAGTACACATCATATAGGTTTTACTGAGTATGAAGCTCAAACCTCTAACATGTGCCATGACAGCATATGAATGCATTGTTAGAAGAAAAACATGAAAACAGTTTGGAAATATTTACATTATTTTTGTGAACATAATTGTTGATTATCTCTTCACCATGGCATGTAGAAGGATTTAAATAGGTGATTGGTCAAGTTGAATTAATTAAAAAATAATCCCTTTACTATGAAGAAATCCAAAACTTGTTTGAAAGGGTGTACTGAACTGTTATACTACGTGATCATCAAAAACTATCAAACAGCATTGCAAGTTTGATCCACCAAGCACCTGAAAAACGTAAATCTAATATGATGTTTATTCTGCTTTCTGGAAAATTTACAAATTGAAAAAAAGGTGAATTTAAATCAACAATGCAAAAAAGTCCACAAATAAGAATATAAAATTTCCATATTTTTATATAAAAATTTCAGACAAGTGGTCACTATTTCCGTGGAGGGCTAAAATAAACATATTTTCCATTATTAACACCTTACTTGACTTATTTGCACATGAATACACTATTTTTAAGTTTCAAAACAAATTAAAATTATAAAGAGATTTAACTATATGACTATTTGAAAACTAAAATGCAAATTCTGAAGACCTGTGTAGTCAACAGCTCCCTTCTATTGTTTTTTCCATTGATTAACTTCAGTTTTAACCTTAGATTAACTTGCAAGGCACATTAAGTAGCAGTTGGAAGCCATTGGAATTGCTTTAAACAAAACTTTAAAAGCAGCCATGCTTTAGGAGACGAATTAGAAACAAGAAAGCTTTTCTAGAGCTAATATGGAAAAGACTGAATTGCAATTAATGTCAAAGTGATTTGAAGAAGAGCAGCATACTTTGGGCCACTTTTAAAACCATGCTACTTTAAAACTACATTAAGAGGAACACTGATAATGGCTGATAAAGCCTTTTTTTTTAAAAATAAGCTTCTTTGGACATCTGAAGCACAATTTGTTTCTTGGCCTTAGAGTAAATTTCCTTATTTGAAATTAAAAAAGAAAGGATTTAGTGTAAGATCTCCAGAGAATTTAAGGCTGACCATCCCAAACTGACAGAGGAACTACTCACACAGTAAAATTCATTCAGGAAAATGGTCTTATTTATTGCCAGGGAAATGTCCGAGTCCTCTCTTTGAGAGAAGTAATGCTGACTTCCTTGGAACTTCATCCCAGGATCATCAGTTACTGTAAACAGGGGAATCTCAGTCACCTCGGAACACACTATTTAGAAATTGAAATCTCTGCTAATGGGTATATTTGTGATTCATTTGCATATGTACTTGAAATCTGGGAATACGAAAGGAACTGTTGCATGTTTTTAACTGGAACCCTGTTTTTGAAGATTAATGAACTACTCTAGTTAAATCTCAAAACCAGTGGCTAGTCTCAGTAGCTCTAGACTACTCTCAGGAGATACAGTCTTGATAAGGCTACTGTTAAAACTAATGCATAACCACTGGGAAATAGAATTGATATTTTAAAAGACAAACATGCTACTGTATAAAATTCAGAAAAGGACTGGATATGTCTCCAGATAGTAAGAATACAAGAGATTGTTTTGTGTGCTACTCTCAGAGGTTATGAGGCCATAATTATTTACTGGAAAGCTTCTTGAACGTTTCTGAAGAGAGCACATTTTCTGCTTTTGTTTGAAGGACATAAATTATAGATGTGGTAGTCTTTTCAGATACACAGGAAAAGTGAACATTTTGAATTAATGAAATTTAGAGCTATTTCTAACTAAAAATTATTTACTTATGTTCTTAAATTTAAATGATAGTTCAAGCCAAAGAGATTAAAAAACCTAAATGGAATGTGAGAACACATTAACTTTGCTCTGCAGGTAAGGAAGCTCGGACAACTCTAGAAAATCACACAGGAAGATGTGGTCAAAAGTCAGATAAAACTCTATCTTTGCCTATCACTATATACCTGCAGTCTCATACATGGTTCTGTCTTAAGAATTGCTTTAGTTCTCAGCAGCAAAATGCAAATTTATAAGCTTTACCGATCACTCGGACTGTAGTTGTCATTCTGATTGTTCAGCAGCCCACTGGGGTTTTAATGCTGATAGCAACATTCATATTGGCAATGCACTTCAAGAAACCTCTCAAAATGATATGAAGATAGATGGACAGTGAACATCAAATATTTATCTTTGGATTGGTTTTTTTTTTTCCCTAATGTGCACAAATTTGTCCAAAATTTTCATGCCTAGCCTGTACATGAAGTAGAATATTCCATGCTGAATACATGGTTAAATACACATTGGTAGCATACAAAACTTTTCTCTTTCTTACACATGCTATTCTTCTCAGCTTGCCTTCATTCAGTGACAAAAGTGTTTTGAAAGAGTTAACCTTCTAACAGTCCTATATACCTTATACACTGTAAGTCGCCAAATGTAATGCTAGCTGAATAGTGACAGAGAATGAAAAATAGATTGGGTGTCTCAGGTTTGGAGCAGTAAATTATCATGTTATTCATTGAACTCTCCCTAGGCTCAGCCAGCCATACGTCATCTGTCAATACTCCAAATTCAATCTATAAATTAATGTCATGATTTTCGTGCTATCACTAAATATATGCTATCCTCAGGAGAGGTCAGGAACTGCAGAAGTCACGTAATTTTACAGTGTGATATATATTCACAAATCCCAGGAGAGCTGACCTGCATTCCATGTAGATGAGCAGAAGACTTTTTATCTTAGGTGATACCTGGCCTCCACCCCGGCCTTAGCAAAATTGCGGAGGGCAGGTGGGGTATTACACCAATCCCAAAAGGAAAGGAAATAGAAATATGCCCAAACACAATAGCTATGAGTTGAGTAATGGTATCTTCTATTATTGTTACAGAAAGTTTTTAAGTGGGTAAAAAACAATGGAAAAAAGGAAACATCTAGAAGTCCACCAGCTATGTACCTCTCTATGTTCGCATATTAATACCAAGTCAGTAACACCTCAGTACTTTGCAGAAGGACAAACTGAAAGAATTAGGAGTTTGAATGACTGATAATCAAAGTAAATAGATATGCTTAAAAACTGTGAGCCTTAATAATACTAGTTCTAATAGGAAAAAACTAAAAAATGAAAGAAGAGACACAAAGTAAATGATGAACAGTTACATAGGGTTATTTTAGAGTTGCTTATTTGCTAACAGTTCCCTGATGCATCAACATTTCTTTTATATGTATTGGGTTTACATGGCAAGGTTTTGGTAGTAACAGGTGTTGCAGGGGTGGTTTCTGCGAGAAGACACAGGTTGTCCCCTTGCAGTCAGAGGACGATCATGATGGAGCAGATATCGATCCATATTGGAGAAGTTCATGGGATGGTACCCCACACTGGAGCAGGGGAAGAACATGAGGAGGAAGGAGCAGCAGAAACAAAATGTTATGAACTGACCGCAACCTCCATTCTCCATCCCTCTGCACCACGCGGGTAAAGAAGGTAGAACCGCACGTGAAGTTGAGCCTGGGAAGAAGTGTGGGGAGGGTGTTTTTAGTTTTGTTTTTTATTTCTCACTATCCTACTCTGTTATTAATTGGCAATAAATTAAAGTAATCTTCCCCAAGTCTGCTTTTCCTGTTTCAGTAACTGGTCAGTGATCTCCCTGTGCCTACCTTGACCCACGAGCTTTTCATCGTATCTTCTCCCCCTGTCCTGCTGAGGAGGGGGAGTGAGAGAGCAGCCTGCTGGGTATCTGGCGGCCAGCTGAGGTCAACCCATTACAACATAACTACATGTTCTGTGGGTCCTAGATAAGAATGTTGAAAACAGAGGTTAGGCAGATTTATTTTAGCCAACAATACATTCTGAAAATTGTCGTTGAACATGCCCTGACTCCTCGCAGGCCCAGCATCGTGTTAACTGGTAAGAGCAAGTGATCAAGTTTCTATTTTGACTCTATTGCAAAGCAGATGTGAAGCATGGGAAATTTGCAGACATGATGCCTTCCTAACTTAAAGCTGCACATTTTACAGACTAGAGTTGGCCTGCAGCAGGCTGGCTTGCAGCCAAGACTGGTTGTTTCTAGGCATGAAGACATAACCAAAAAACCATTCTTTATTGACTCTCCCCTTCATCAGGCAAAGAAAAATATAATCATTTGCAGATGAAAACTCTTAATATGGTGCTAACGTTTCTGCAAGGTTTTAAGGGATAAATCTCAAGGCAGTGATGATTTGCTTTGAACTGGTTTATCCTTAGACCTGGTTGGGACTTTTCTCGCTAAATGCGGATTCATCAAGACCTAAATGCACTGTCAGAAATCTACCCATGTCTCTGCCTGTCTTCCTGTTAGGCTGCTGAAGAATCCACAACTTCAGCATCAAGGGCAGTTGCATCATACTGATGGGGGTCAGAAGCCTAGAAGCCTGGAGAAGAACAGCTACACTACAATAATCAGGCTCTGGAGTCCTCCCTGAAATTCCAAGGAAAATATTTTGTTTTAATTTCCTTCGTACAAGAACATTTTAAAAATCTTTTTTTAAATTGCAATCTTAGAACACAGGAAGCAGTAAATTTGAAAACAACGTACACTATTATGTTTTGTAGTGCTAGGTGCTAGAAAGTATAAGCCTAGGAAAGAAATTGAATCCAATTTTCTTAAAATGCTAAGTCTCATTCAGTTCTCTTCTAAAGTACCTACCACAGCAGAGGTCCCTATAACAAATTATTCAATTAAAGACTACCACATGCATAATGCAATGTGGGACAGATTAACCAAGATGGAAAAGACAGGCTTTTTGCTCTAGTTTCAACTGTATGCTACATGCCATTCTCATTTCAGCCTTAGTATTCCTGATACATTTTGGTTTCTTTTAATTAGGTTCAAAAAACCTAAATAGACAAGACATAATCTACCAGGAATGATAAACATATACACAATAATAAATATATACAGCTATAAATAGGTATAGCTTATACTTCCTTAGGATAGGGAGGCTTCCCAAGATAACTTCCAGCCTTATTTTCCATCATAAATACAAACAATGATTATTTTCTTCACTTTTTTTTCCCTTCCTTACTCTGTATTGTTCTATACTTTCTGATAATGAAATTTCATTGGTTACAATTGGCTAAATGCCAATCAGACCATTATTTCAAATGCAGTGGTTATTAAGAATTCAGCTCTATTATCATCAAAATAAAATCAAGGTAATATGCCTAAGAACCTGAACAGCATGAAGAAAAAACAACCTTAAGTATAATGGCAACATTACAAGGTCTTTAAAAAAGTCCCCAAAACTTTTATATTGCAGAAAGCCAGTAAGAAGTTACTTTACTTAATGTTCAGTGACAGATACTTACCATGATCTGTTCTGCAAACACCAGAGTGCTTATTAACATGGATATTCCAAAGGTACTTTTAAAATGAAAACATTAAATTTGCTTGCAACCTTCACCCCTTTTTAGCTCAGCGTGTTGCATCATAACATGATTCCTACATGTAAGAACGCATTAAAAAACAATCCCGGAGAGGTTTCTGTTTCTACATTATATAAAATATGCAGCAATTTGAATGAGCAGGCATTTGTTTTTTTTTTTTCCAGAAGGAAGAAGACATGGGTTTAATCCTGCTTCAGAACCTAGTTCATCTATTCTCACATTGTGTGGAAAACCACTTGTGCAATTTCTCTGATGAATGCCAAGGTATAACCACAGAATACAAGCATCTAGCTACATCAGAAATAAATGGATGAAGAGGAAGAAAGAGGAACGTTTCTCTATTTTGCATATTTTTTTAATATTTCATGTTTCTTACTGGTGATAGCAATTGCAAATCCATACTACAACCTCATGCATAGGTATTTTAGTGAAAGCAGATTCAAAAATGATATATATATCTATAGTACGTATTTAATATGGAGAGAAGTGCTCTGCCTGAGATTCTTTTCCAGGCTTTGTCACATTCATCTGCCATTCAGTTAATGAAGTTGCATTTTCATTCCCTCTTCTGCAAACTGCTAATAACAACTTAAAATGTGAGGCAATTTTATGCGTAAAACTCATCAGGATTCTCAGATGGTTTTCAGTAATACTTTTATTATTGTGTGTGAATGCCTTTTTGGCAGTGTAGAACAGGCCAATATTTTTAAAAGCAAGGGGTAGGGACACTGTGAGACACAGCATGAAGACATGAAGGCATCAGGTAGTGCCTGATTGCTTTACCTTGTAATAAAGTGTATGTATATGATAAGAAGTAGATTTGGACTCTCACATATATAACATGATTAAAAATTATTCTGTCATTGAAATTCATTTATGCCCGGAATTATATAAAGGATAAAACAGTATCTCCATATCTTTGTTTCATAGGACTAGCAGTTACTTACAGCACAGTATATTTATCAAATCCACTAAGAATCTCAAAATGGGATCAGGAAGAAATCTTGTTACATATAGATGCACAAAGTATTAATAATTTCAGGTTTCAGTTTAAGGTAAAGAGCCAGAAGCTATGTTAGACCATGTTGTTAGACTACATTTTTATGGTTTTGTGCTGTCACACTAATACAGACTTTATTCTGGTATGAAACATGGAGGCTGCAGATTTGGCAAGGTTCATCAGATTTTTAGTAGCTTATGACAAAAAAAAACCACCAAACAACTGAGCAATCATGAAACTTTCTATTACAGTTCAACAAACAATTCCATACTACTGTATGCCTGACAGCCTGGACTTCACCATCACTAACCTACCTCCACTCTGTGCTTACTGGGAAAGGTAACTGTATGTTGAACTTCTAAGGCAGAGGTGTTGATATTCACGTATTTATCCTAGTCTCTCTAAAAACAAAATTCAGCTGACCTTGCATATTTCTAATTTATAAATCTTGAAGTCAGAATAACGATGCATATTTTTAGGCAAACATGAAAAAATTAGGAAATGAAAGTAATTATTAATGAAAAGGGAACTATTTGTCCAGAACAAAAGAATATGTATCCTAAATATTAATCACATAATATAAAATAAATAACCTTGCTCAGAATATTTTCACCTATATGGGATTGTTTTTCTGCATGCAGAATGTGAACTTTCTATTCCTCTTTCCCATACCAAAACTTTATTTGGGAAGCTGTTCTTCACTTGCACTACCTCTATGATCCTGGAGCTTCAAACTTGCAAAACTAATAGTGAAAATGGGAACTTTAATCTAGTTGCTTTTAAGGCTTATGTAGCCATTTGTATTTCTAGTAATAACAGCAGGTAAGATCACTGATGCTTCATCTCAAAGCCTCAATGTTTCTCTGTAATTTTAATCCAAAACCTCCAGGCTTCTTAGCTGTCAAAGGATATAGTGATACGAATTACATCTAATATTCCACTGACATCTGTCAAACTCTTCAAGCACAGAATATTTTTGCTTGTGAAAACTATCAAGGAGAAAAAGCCCAGCTCATAATCAGCAGTAATTTGGCAATAGCCCAAAAACTTTTTCAGTACAAAAATGAACTGAATTTGTGCCTTTTTAAATGATAGCAGCAATGCAATATTTTTAAAGAAATGAAAGCAACACCAACAAATGGTGAAAACAGGCTTAAAAGGAAAAATATGCACAGAACTTAAAAAAACAAGTTGCTGAACACATTGTCACTTGACACCAACAGTCTTTCATTTTCAACAAATTAAAACTTTTTTTTTTGCAGTTATAACAAGGCTTACTTATCACAGTTTGACTGCACTCAGAAAAAGTTGAATGCATAAGAATATAAAAGAAAAAGACTGTTTATGCTATAGATGTATAAAAGAGTTTTATCAAGGTAGCCATCACAGCAGCAAGACATTCAAGACATTAACATGGTGGATTGACCCAAAACAGCTGCAAGAACACTAAGATATGTTAAGCTATATCAATATAGTGTAATGACGAATAAACCCCCTAAACCAGAATTTTCAAATAGGGTAGCTAATTGACTTTTTGCAATGCCCCAATTCTATTTTCCCCATACCTCGAGCAGTGGAATCACAGAATCACAGAATGATATGGGGTTGGAAGGGTCCTCTGGAGATCATCATGGAAGTTTTATGGGAATGCCAAAGTATAACCTCTTAAAAATAATGAAGACATTTCTTGATTGCAATGACTCTAGAACTGCAGTTCCTGCATGCCTTTAAAGAAATAAACCCCTTCAATTAATCTAATTCTATACAGAATGAGGCATTGTGCTGAAGAGAACTCAGACAAACATCTGTGTCTTGGGGGGTGCCACCGTTTGTTTCACAGTTGCATTTTTAAGATTTCTCTATGATTTTGCCTCTTCACTTTTACTCATGTTAAGTGTCATTCTATACTCAAAGCACTGAAATCACATTTCAGCCCTAATTTATTTTGTCTCTCTTGTCTCTGAATCCATACTACTCGCAACACCTCATTTTCATTTTATCAATAGGTTTCCAAGTTCATCAATTTTCCTCACATACTGTTGTTTGGAAATCAAATTTTACACAAACCTGTGCTGGTGGGTCCACTCACACTAAAGGACCCAGGGACTTGTATAGCTTAATATTTTGTTGGCATCACTAAATGGAAAAACACGCTCCTGTATGCCCTGTCACTGACCTAGTGAAACCCAGAGTCTTCATTTCTTGAAAGCTAGCTATTATTCAGGCACAATCCTCATCATACTAGCAACTTCCATAATAGCATCATAAACTTCCAGCTTTAATCAGTATTCACGTCCACCAATTTCATTTTCTTGCTAGTCCCTGCAGAGCCACCATTTCTCACTGCATCATATCTACAACTTTGCAGAGAGCTTACAGGGCATTTCAGAATACCTGTCTCAGTGCAGACATGTGGATTACTGCCATATTACAGACATTAGGCTTGTGGGAAGAAGAGCTTCTTAATAGATACATGTGTCTGAGCATAGCTATATCTACACAAAAACTAACATCACAGTTACCTGAAAAAAACCCCAACAAAACCCCAACAACAAAACAAAGAAAGAAACAGAACCCATCCCAACAAGCTTTTTTCAAAAGGTATTTGGGAAAGACAGCACTTCAAACCCAGTAGCTAGCGTCCAGAGTTAAAAGAATTTCTCCGTTTGCTTGATAATACACTGTGGAGAGCAGAAAAAAAACATGTGGGAATGGGGAAGGATTTCTGTGTGGAACCTCACTGCTTTAACTCTTATTTTCCTCTAAGTTTTCAGTCTGTGTGGCTCCTGCTATTTGAATGGTCATAGCAACATAGACTGATACTGGGCGTATATTTTATATTTGTTCTTATGATAAGGTCACTTAATATCTTTAAAAAATTCCTTTTTTTCTCCTTGATGTATCTAAAAGTCAACAGTAACAGCTTTTTAACTTTTATTATGCCAGAGTAAATATGCTCAAATCCCGCAAACTGCCTTATTTCTCTTCACAATATTCTGCCCTTCCATTCAACCTGCTTATACATTTGGCAACATCTAATTTTACCTCAATTCTCAATGTGTCAGCAACCTGAGAATTTTGCATTTCCCTGATTCTAAAGCAACTCAGAATTTCATGATTCTTGATTAAAAAAAAAATGTTAAAATTCCCTTAATGGCAATAACTTTCACATAATTTTCAGGGAGGCTGAAACTGAGACCTTAGCATGTTCCTTGCTAAGGCGACAGCAATTTGCCATGGTCTTTAGAGTTGCCACTCTTTAGAGCCTGTCTTAAGTTCACTGAGTTATAGACTAGTTTTCATGTTATTTAATCAGCCATGTCTTCTCATTAGTTTATTTCCACTGAAAAAATTCTGATGGTAACTGAGACAATTTAAAAATGTTGCTTGCTAATCACTGAAGTCACAGGTCTCTGCCCACTAGAACAGATGTCAGAAAGAGATATAGCGACAGCAAGCAGCTTCCTTCTCTCCCTGAAGAGTGATAATTCTTCTTCAAAGACTTGTTATCCCATTCTTTTAATCAGGGAACTGTAATAGCTGAGACTGGTTTGCTTTTAAAAATATTTCAATAGAGCTTCAGAACGGAACAGATTTCTACAGCTGTTGTAGATGCTGGGAGCACTGGTGGTAGTGATGGGAACTGCTAAATTATAAGAAAAGCACGTGGGGGATTTTTACTTGGTTTTCTACAGAATGTTTTCATTAGCAAATGAAGATTACCAAAATTAGACGCTCATCAGATGATTAATTTGCTGAAATCCTAATGGAAATATGGGGGCTACAGCCCGTCCAGAGCTCAGACTTGCCAGTAGCTGCCTTGAAGACAATAAGCAAGCTGAGGGGTTAGAAGCCACAGGAGCTCAGGAAAAAACCACAGGCTCCCAGCCAGCACACCCAGTGTGCTGGTATCACAGCTCTCAGGCTTCCCGGGGAGGACTGAATTGTTCTATATCTTTAGAGACCTATTTTAAAACAGAATAGCATTTTACTGTGCTTAATTCCATAATTAAGAAAGCTAAGTACCAGAAAAATGTGCTACATTTCATCTCATCAACTTTTAGACCACACAAAGATATCAGCACATACTTTCAAAACCAAAATTATACGGTTATTTTAAAACATTTCCTGGTAAAACTCTGACAAAAACCCTACCGCACATTGTTCAGTGCCCATGTAGAACCAACTCAGCTTTGAGCAATACTTCCTTATGCTTTCCGAGAAATTATTTACTCTATGCTCAGCAGACCTTTTGCAACGGGTTCAGCATTACTGTTCTTCCCTCTGCCCCTGGAGGTCAATATGATAGGAAACAGAATATCTGCTTCTGTATATTTAGAGACACCATGGTGGAAACTTTGGGCTTCTAAATAATTCAAGTAGGTCAAGCACCTCTGGCTCCAGGAGAAGATTTTTTGACTGAGTCAAAATCACTTGAGTGGTTCTTTCCCACTGAAGCTATAGGAAGGAAGAGGTGTTAGTAGACTACAGGTACTATTGTGTTAACTGAAGAAGTGGCCTGATTTTCCAAAATAAACCCCATTGTGTACATCACTATACAACAGGGATCGGCTAAAAGTCTAGGCATTGTCCCATAGAAACCACTGCCACTAAACATTTTTTTTGAGATCTGAGAAGAAGAAGAAAACATCTTAAGCAACAAGCAGATCTTTAAATGTTCCTTAAATTTTGATAAGTTTTATAAATGAAAGTAAAGTACTTGGCACACTTCGGTAGCAGTACAAATGGTAATAGTTCCTTGTGCAAAGGGAGAACTCTTGTGGAAACAAGCTCTGAAAGGTTTTTCTTTTGGTCTTTAATGTGATCTGCTATCTAATAATCTGTTAAACTGATCCTAGAAAGCCACAGATTTTCTATGTGTGTGTTTTTAAATTTAAATGAATAAGCAAACAAAACTCTGTCAATCTGTCTTTTGTGATGGGGTGAAAATATCAATGTTTGCAATACTTGATCCAAAATCCACATAATTCATGACCTTAGACACTTTTAACCTACCTCCTCCACAGGTTTCTTGAATTTTGTTTCATTGTATTTAACTTGCATTGTACACCATGCAATGTTTATATCATAATATTAAGAAACAATTTTAAGATGCACAATCTCAAATATGTCACTAAACAAATAGAAGCTTTATCATTGAAAAAATTCTCATTCTTTTTAAAAACTTTTTTTTTCTTAGGTAAAATATACCCTAGAACACAGACATGTACAGCTGCATTTTCTAACAAGAAAACAGTGCTCTTTAATAGTGCAGTGTTCAGTGTCTCACAAGTAACTACCTGTCATTATGTACCATGATGCCCAAGTCTGTTTTCAACTCATTCATTACACCATGTAGCTGTTCAAACTGCATACTGCTTGACATGCAACTTTATAATATCCTGAGGTTTTAGTTGGTTTTTACCTCTTATTTGCAATGGCATGATAATTATTAGTTTAGTAAGCGCCTGTAGCAAAAATTGGTAAAAAACCAGAATGCTTCACATCTTGACTTAATAACATCCCATAGGTATTTTTCACACAGTTTTACAAGTTTAGCTAAAAATCTCCAGTCTTTAGATCATCTATGTGCAGTCAAAGATAAGTAATGGAAGAAAGAGGTCTGTATCACCCCTACCACCTCCCAAAGCATATTAAAAACATCCCTACCAAAACCTAAATCACAAACTCCAAAGTTCTTCTTTACAACAAATTCCTTTAAGCTAATGATTTCTATCTGGTGTTTTAAGTTAATTCATCTGAGCAAGTCTTTGGTGTGTAACTTAATTTCTTCAAGCTAGAGATGCAGTACCAATTGCTTACCTGACTCGCACGCAAATGTCTTTGACGTCTCATCATGAAAGATAATTGCCACTGCATGCTTCTTTGTCTCTCGAGGCAATCTAGTTATGTTTTTGATATTGTGCAGCTCAGTTACCTTAAAATGAAGAAAAGTATTTTAGACCAGTGTATAAATAGTACAAGTAAAATTATTATCCATAACTACTAGATTTTTACTATACTCTGTTTTTTCCCCCTCAGGCTATTTACTTTTATGAGGTTTTTAATAGACAAACCCACATAAATAGGTAGAGTCTACAGCTGCAAAACTTCCTATAAAATGTAATGCCTCAAAAAGTGAATGGTCTACTTCTCTAATAAAGTTCTACTTGGAAACATAGTTATCACAATGACATCAAGACAGCCTTGTGATTATTTTACAATATTTTTTTCAATTTCTATATTTGTACTACTTTGACTAGTTTTAGAATCTGCATCAAATACATACCTAATGTAGGAACAGCAGTGTCTTCTTAGTCAAGTGAAATAACTCAACTATCATGACAATTAGTATCTCAGATTTGTAAGGATAGATCCTCATCTGTCTTTAAAGTGTAACTGTCATCCTCATAAGAACACACAATTTTATTTTATTTTCCAAATATTAGAAAAGCTTATCAACAAAAAAATACTTCTGTAGCAAATTTACAGCATAAACAATTCATTCTATTTCCATTTTCCTTTGATGCAAGTAGATAACCACAATTAACACAAATGGAAGAAAAACACGTTATTACAACCAGAGCTGATAGCACAGCCTATATTATACTGCTTAACACTTGGAATCATAGAATCATTTAGGTTGGAAAAGACCCTTGGGATCATCGAGTCCAACCATCTACCCTACTCTACAAAGTTCTCCCCTACACCATATCCCCCAACACCACATCTAAACGACTCTTAAACACATCCAAGGATGGTGACTCAACCACCTCCCTGGGCAGCCTATTCCAATGCCTGACTACTCTTTCTGTGAAAAACTCTTTCCTAATGTTCAGTTTAAACCTACCCTGTTTTAGCTTGAAGCCATTCCCTCTTGTTCTATCACTAATTACCTGGGAGAAGAGACCAGCACCAACCTCTCTACAATGTCCTTTCAAGTAGTTGTAGAGAGTGATGAGGTCACCCCTCAGTCTCCTCTTCCTCAAACTAAATAGTCCTAGATCCTTCAATCACTCTTCGTACGATTTGTTCTCCAGGCCCTTCACCAGCTTCGTTGCCCTCCTCTGCACCCGCTCCAGCATCTTGATATCTCACTTGTATTGAGGTGCCCAAAACTGGACACAATACTCCAGGTGTGGCCTCATCAGTACTGGGTACAGGGGGACAATCACCTCCCTACTTCTGCTGGCCACACTATTTCTAATACAAGCCAGGATGCCATTGGCTTTCTTGGCCACCTGGGCACACTGCCGGCTCATATTCAGCCGCTTGTCAACTAGAACACTTCACATTATAAAATCTTTTTCTCAGTTTCTTGGAACTCTGAGCAAACTTTTTCTGTTTATAGTTAGCTTTTTCAGGCAGGACATCTGCCTCAGGCTGAATTAATTTCTTTAAAATGTCATCCATATGAGTTTGGCCATCTATGACTAGGGTAAAAATGGCCTGAATGTGGGTGGGTTTTTCTGTTTTGTTTTGTAATTCTTATATTCCCTGTGTACAGCTCTGGCATTCCTTTTCATATGCTGGAAAGAATGTTTTTTTAACACATGGATTTTATATAGTGCAGTAAAAAAATGGAAAATGTTGGGGCAAAGACACTGGAAAAAAGATTGTGAGCAGATGAGCAATGAGAGCCATCAAGAAGCCAGGGAAAGAAACTGAGACAAAGCATGAAGTAGGTGTCGATGACAAACCTGAGACCAGAACTGAAGACTGCTATGGGGTCTACCCTGACAGCCTTCAGCAAAACTCACTCCCGTTTGTCAATATTTTTTGTGTAATAGGTAGGCCAAAACTGCATGCGGTATTCTAGATATGTTCCAATGATGGCTGACCAGATGGGGATAATCACTCTCTGTATTGACTGCCCATGCTCCTGTTCATACAGCCTGTGGAACTGTTTGCCATCTTTGATGGCTGAGGCACCAAGCCCTTCCCACAGGGCTGTCCCCAGCCTGTCCATCCCAAGCCTGTGCCCTCACAGGGGCTCCTCTGTCCCACGGTCAGCATCTGGAACTTGCCCTTATTCAGTTTCAGAAGGTCCCTGTCAGCCCATTCTTCCAGCCTGTTCAGGTCTCTGGAAGGTAGCCTGACTATTGAAAGCATATCAACTGATCCTTCCCAATTTGCTACCTGCACAGTTGGTGAGCACATGCTCCATTACCAGGCCCCTGATAACAATACTAACCAAGAGAGGTCCCAGTACAGACCCTGGCAGTTCTACACTTGCGACCGACCTTCAGGTAGAGTATGACCCATTAATCATGACTTTCTGAGTCTGACTAACCAACCAGCTTTTCATCATCTAGACATCCACCCACCTAGATGACAACATCCCAACATGGATATAAGAATAGTGTGGGAGATAATGTCAAAAGCGTTGCTAAAGTTGAGTGCCCAATAACATCCACTTCTCTCTCCTCATCCCAAATCATAGACAGCTGTCAGACTGGTCAAGCATGATTTACCCTTGGTAAATCCATGCTGCCTCTTCCCAATTACTATCTTCTCCTTCACATGTGTGGAAATATGTTCTAAGAGGACTCACTCTCTGGTTCTTTCCATGGGCTGAAGTGAGCCTGCCAGATCTGTAGTAGGCCCAAAGGAAACAGAGGTGCTTTGACTAGTGACAACAGGGCATGTTAAGCCTTCTTCCAGTCCCTTTCAAACTGCAGACGTCTATTCTTTTCTTTAACATTTGAGTGTTACAGATTATTGAAAGATCCTGAAATGCTGATAAGTTTGATAACAGATCCAAAAAACTTACATGTCTGGCATCAAAGCTACGTAACTTTCACAGTAATTTTTGTTCGAAACACAAATACAGACAACTAGGGATGCATACCTATCCACCTAGAAGGATGATTTTATGTGTTCTCTTGCTGATCAGTACATTAAGCCTGTTTTATTTAAAATACTGACAGAACATTTTTTTATGCAAGATCATTCACACACTTAGGAATATTGCCAGCACAAAATGAACAAACAATAGAATTTTATTTTGTTTGCTGGTGGGAATTTAATGTCTGAAAGACACAATGAAAACACCACCAGATTCTGATGTGCTTCTTTTCGGTACCCATATGAGAGATTTGGTTGAACAAAATGCAAGGCAACTGAAGAAAAATAGTCTCCATGCAGGGTAAAAGGGGCTTTTTTAAAAACAGATTTCAACTTTCCTTTGTCTCTGGAATCATACTATCTCCTTAGACAGCACAGAATCCTGGAATCATGAAATTGTCAGAGTTGGAAGGGACCTCTAGAGATCATCTAGTCCAACTCCCCTGCTAAAGCAGGATTGCCTAGAGCACATTACTCAGGACTGCATCAAGGTGGGTCTTGAAAATCTCCAAAGAAGGGGACTCCACGACCTCCCTGGGCAGCCTGTTCCAGTGCTCTGTCACCCTCACCATCAAGAAGTTTTTCCTCCTATTTGAATGGAACTTCCTATGTTCCAGAACTTCTTATAACTCCAATATGACAGGCAAAGAGTTACATGAATTGCCTCTTCCAACTTTTACTTAATTTTTTTAAAGCAAGGTTTTTTGAGCCATTCATATTTTCACACAGAAATCACATTCCTCTTGTGTACATCTTTCCTCAACAATGGACATGTTTCAAACTATCATGAGATATTGTGAGATATCTCTTTTCTTGTCAAATGCTTTAAAGGTTTAATGTGGGTAGCCAAAACATCTCTGCCAGATGTTTTTTGGTTTTTGGTTTTGTTTTTTTTAAAAAAAGAAGATAATTAAGAAAAAAAATGATCCTATCTTTCACCTTGAAATGCTTTGTGTTACAAGAACTGAAGGTTTTCCTGGAAATACTACTGTTTTAGTCATACTATTCTGAGAATAAGGGGAGTTTATACAGATGTTAGTTAGGAAAAATAACTAATTTTACTGGGCAAAAATTAGCAGGAAAAAGAAAATAGAAAAAAAGTAAAC
This sequence comes from Limosa lapponica baueri, assembly GCA_002844005.1. Taxonomy (NCBI): domain Eukaryota; kingdom Metazoa; phylum Chordata; class Aves; order Charadriiformes; family Scolopacidae; genus Limosa; species Limosa lapponica. The sequence continues at coordinate 1,758,961 of KZ505677.1, forward strand.
TGAGCTTTAGCACTCAATCCCATCATTGTATCTGAGAAAGCGGGAAATTTCACAGCATCACAGAATGGTTGAGGTTGGAAGGGATCTCTGGAGGTCATGTGGTCCAACCCCTTATGCTCAAGTAGGGTCACCTAGAACGGGTTGCTGTGGATCATTTCCAGATGGCTTGTGAATATGTTCAAGGTGGATGACTCTACAGTCTCTTTGGGCAACCTGTGCCAGTGTTCAGTCACCTTCACAGTGAAAAAGTGTTTCCTGATATTCAGAGGAAACCTTCTGTGTTTCAGTGTTGGCCCATTACCTCTGGTCCTGCCACGGGGCACCACTGCAAAAAGTCTTCTCTCTGTCTACTCAAAATCCTTCACTGATAAGTATATAATGAATGAGTCTTCTCATCTCCATGCTACACAGTCCCAGCTCTCTCAGGCTTTCCCTAGTTGTCTCATTAACTTCGTGATCCTTCAGTATGTCTATGTCTCTCCTGTACTGGAAGCCCAGAACTGGACGCAGTACTCCAGGTGTGGCTGCACTGCTGCTGAGGGGAAGGATCACCTCCCTTGACCTGCTGGCAATTCTACTCCTAACACAGCCCACGATACTGTTAGCTTTCTTTGTGGCAAGAGCACATTGCTGGGTCACGTACACCAAACTATATACAAGTTGAAGAAGCAGTTCCAGTTTAATCTGTTGGGCAGGTTGACAGAAAAAAAACCCCACCAGTTAACATCTCAGGAACCTGAGCTGATGCTAACAACGAGAAAGGCCATATTATCAAATAAGCCCCTCAATATTTCTATTGGATATGTAATTTTTAATATCAAATAGAGATATGAATTTTTGCTTCCATCTTCATCTATTGAAATTGTACTGTATGTTTCCCTCCACAACCAGAGCAGAAAGATAGAGGCAAGAGTAATAATACTGTGAATACTGTGAAAGCCTATCCTCCGACTGCTAGAGAGAATGAAGTTAATCAAATTCTGAATTCTGGGTTTAATGCCAATGAAGCCTGAGTCATTTCTCTACTTGCTGAACATTTGCAATTAAAAAATAAACACCTGAGAGTATATATTATTTTGTATGAAGGAAAAATGGACTTTGCCTTGGCAACTAGACTGCTTTGTCTCAGTGATTTTTATAAGTGTGGTATAAATTTTTAGATATTACTTTTAATAAATAAATAAATAAGCAAACCTTTTTAAAAAGGAAAAAAGTATCAAAGCTGCTGAAAAGAAAAAAAAAAACCAAAATAATAACTTTTTAAAAATAATTTAAACCATTTCTTTGCAAACTTTAAGAAGATTCTACAAGATTAATCAAATTTAAAATTTATCAAAAAGAGAAGTCCTTTTTTAATAAATAATGCCTTAGGCAAATTTACTTTTTTTAGTAAGGAATGCTATACCAAAATTTGCTTCCTGCAGTATCATAACAGACAAAATCATAAGTTGACAAAATACAGGCTAGTTCATTGAAATCATTGCTGTTCTTCACAACAACAAAATAGTATTCTGGAAATACTGACACTATTGGTGACCTTGTACCAGTAAGAAGAAAAAATAAAAGGAAGATTTAATGTGCTATTACACATGTAAGAGTCTTACCTAGACTTTCCACAAAAAAAAGATGGAAATATTCCCATTGTGGCGTTATATATTGCCTAACACTTTAGTAATATTAAAACCAACCCAAATCAACAAAAACTTTAAAAGTCAGTTTTCCTATTTCCCCCCATTTATAAAATCCCTAATATTACTTGTTCAGTGAGTAATCTTGCAAATAGATTTCTTACTTACTCTTATCCTTTATGATTTCTTCCAGCAGGCTAAACAGATCCTGTTGTATTAAGCTATGATTATGTAGTTTACAACTTTTCACTAGCGTTAGTATGTTAACAGTTTCTTTTCTGTACTAGACATTGGCACTACCATTTAGAGCAGTACTCCATATGGTGCTCAATGTGATACATGTTAGGGACTCTTAGCACCTGGCCCATTTCTCAGTTCTCCTACTCCTCATCAATAATTCCTGCCTCATATGTCCATCACTCAGCAGCCCACACATACATTTCCTTGCTTTTTTTTTCTACTTGGTTTCTTGATCTTTTCCTGTATCAGTCTCTAAACCATTTTTCTTGTTTCTAGAATGACAATGAATACTGGTTGAAGAAAAGATGTGGAATAGTTCCTTAAATGTGAGAAACTTTTTGCTGCCAAAGGTTTTTTATTCCATTTTTTTTAATATATAAAAGTTTTTTCTTTCTTGGTGGGAAAGGGATTGAAATAGCTATATCAGAGACATCCAGCTCCTTTACTTCTGGTTAATATTTGATGAAAGAACATAACCCTGAAGGGCTAAAAGGTAGGAGAATTTCTAGGATTGGTCAAGGCAGTATCTTACTCATGCAAAATTAAACTAGGCTAGGCTTGCACCAGGGTCTCAAGGCTACCCATCAGTGTTGGGTTTGGTAACCTGCTTATTGTCAGTCAGGAATTTGGATCACCTCAAAGATTTCACATCAGCACAGCTTGATCTGCACAGTTTTTTTGGATTAGTCTCAAGTTGTTCACCAAAATGCAAAACTTCTTTACAGAGGAATATCAAGCACTGAACAAGAATGCAAAAGAGCTTATAGTTAGTTTTCAGCCCCCATTGCTCAGATATCTGGAGCACTTAAGAATCATCCAAATATTGCTTCAAGTAATGCAATGCACTTCCTCTCATCCTCATTGTTTTTCTTTATCTTGGTCTGCAGATGATAAGCCCAAAACTTAAAACTTGTTTTGTGTTGGTATAACATCTCATCTAAAAAGGGTACCACTTTCAGAGCTTCTATTTGCTTCCTTTAAGTAAATGTTATATAGGAATAATAAAATCAGTAATCATCAACATCTTGTAGATGCGCAGCCACATCTGAGTGGATCAATTAGAAAAAAAAGGAAAAAAGAAGGGAAAAAAAAAGCAGCGTTGTCTGCTGCTCTATATTATAACAGTATAAAAAAGTGTTGTTTTTTTTTTAAATAAAGAAAATAAATAAAATACTGAACATGGCATCAACCTTAGGAAGAAGACGAAAAGTGGGAAAGGACTCCTCTGAAGGAACTAGCAGTTAACAGATCTCATGTTATATAGTCGAAAAGATAAGCGCATCAGAGGAATAATAGAGCTTATGCCCTCATTTAAAAAAAAATAAATTAAAAAATCTTAGTTTCCTTGAAGATTTTCCCTATCCTATGTCTTATGATAATCATTTATACCTTGAGAAGTTCACAGGAGCTTGAAGTCACCTTTGTACATGAAGATCCTAAATTTGATGTTAATACCAAATCACTTCCATTCCTTATTCTCTGTCAAAATGCCCAAGCATTGCCTGATGCCAGGAGACTGAGTTACAAGACAAACTAAAGGATCGGTCCATATTAGTTTTCCTGCCTTTCTGTGCCAACAGAGTTGGAAAAGAACTGAAAAACATCCTGACAGTTTTCAGAAGTCTAACCTCAGTTCTCCTCACCTAAAACTGCAGTCTGATTTCAGTAAAGTCATGCTGCGGATTCCTAGTAAATAATTCAAGTGCAGGAAAATTATTACTATAAGATAGTCTGCAGCGGCAGCCCAAATCCAGGCAAGATACACAGGCATAGGCTGATGATTAAGGAAATTATTCAGGATTGCTATATGGAAACTTTGAACAGTAGATCCATTCACTGAAGCAGACAGTTACCTCTGGCCAGACAGAATAGATCAGGTAATAGATTGCTAGTAACAAACTTCTGCTCTCTCTAAAAGTGCTTTAACCCTTACCTGTCTTGACATGACATTTCAGAACTCTCCCACTCTCCTAGTCTGCGCACTGGCTATAACAACTCATCCAGGTCAAGAGCACATTTTTTTGGTCTGGGAGTCCTTGACCCAAGTTGTAGAGACCTATAGTCTTCTTTTTGAAAGTGCATTTTGTGAGTAAACTACAGGAAATAATTACAAGAGCACATTTCCATTATGCTCGAAAAATATTTGATATGACAAAACAACCACTGTCGATGCAACTTAAATAGGATACCTGCCCTTTAAAATATTTGGGGGTTTTGTCATTTTTTTCTTCTCTGTTTTGGCATCTTAGTTATATTCTTTGATGTGAAAGGCTATTATTAAGTGGGATTTGTTGCTTCTTAGTAGTCAACATAATTTGACATTTTTCTGATTACTTTCTTCGGAACTACATTTAGTTGTCTCAAAGAGGATGGATTTTAGGAACAATTCAATACACTTTCTCTTGAATCCATCATACTTCATCACAGACCTACACTGATCATTCGTTTGCTTATCGTACTAATAATTTGTTATAGTCAGGGAGCTGAACAACTAGGATCTGCACTAACCATTTTTGTGTTACATAAACATGTAAAGATTATATGTATATAATACTTCTATGGCTCTGGTACTCAAATTGTACATTTAAATAGATTGAATAACCCTTCCACCATTATAAAAATATTACTTCCAAATCACATATTACATCTACATCGCTACGAAAAAATATAATACCACAGTAAATAGGAAAGGAGGTCCACAAAAGATAAAAAAAAAATAATCATGCATAAAATATCAAATGCGTGCTTCCCATATGAAATTGGGAGGGGAATGATTCTGCGATTCCATCTACTGAATGTTATTTCCACTGTGCAGAGTCCTGGAAATTGCTGGGGCAGAGGACAAGGTCTGAATTTACATAAATGGATTTCTTTTTTGCATTGTGCAATCCTGTCCTGTCATTTAATTTCTAGCTAGCAAAAATGGAAGCAGAAGAGAGAGCAACAAAATGTAACTGTTCATCCTCTTATTTCTTAATAATGGCCCACATGCTACCATCTGTTGTGCAAAAACACGCAAGCAGTAATGTAACAGAGCAAAAGCTAACGCAGTGGCAAGGATCAGAGACTCTAGTGAGTGATGCCCAGACAGTAGAGAACTACCTCAAACCAGAAACAGCCTGACAACCATAAGGGAGCGATATAAGAAACAAGAGCTATGTGAACTATCATAGCAAGGAAAGGGCAAAGGAGGCACCGATATGCTAATGCTACTGTGAATGCTGCTGCCAGTCTGCAAAAGGAGAAAAGGAGATGCTGGCCCATTGCAGATGGAAGGACTACAGACAGGAGTATCTCAAAGAAACAAACCATCTCCCTTCAGCTCAGTTTTCAGTCTCATCTTATCTGCAATTAGTGGCGGCTCTTTTTACGTGGTTAAATCCAATTGCCACAAAGTAGAAGTTTTGTTACAGATTCAGACAGAGCTGGACGTGATTTTGGCTCTTAAACAAAAAAAGGCAACACACTTACTGAAAAGCATAAAGGTCTGTGGGACTGGGGAAACGGCTGTATTAACAGAAGTACAGCCAGTACATCAAAGGAAGTGACTTTTCTTCTTTACTCAGCACTCATTAGATAACATCTACAATACTGTATCCAGTGTCAGGACCCCAATGTAATTGATAAACCAGAGCAAGTTCAGCAGAGGGCCCCCAAGACAGCCAGAGCTGGACCACCTGCCCTGTGTGGGGAGAGGCTGAAGGATGATGGCTGCTCCAGGCTGTAGCTGGGATGGCTTCGGGGGCACCTACCAGCAGCCCCAGTGCCTGCAGGGAGGTTATCCAAGAGACAGTGACAGGCTCTTCACAGCTGTGACTGATGGGAGAAAGAGGGACAAAGGGCATAAACTGAGACAAGAGATGTTCAGGCTGCATATGAGAAGCAATGTTTTCACCATGAAGACAGCCTGGCAGTGGGACAGGCTGCCCATAGAGGCTCTGCAGTCTCCATCCCTGGAAGTTTTCAAAACACAACTGGACAAAGCCCTGAGCAACTATGTCTGACATCAGAGCTGGCTTTACTGTGAGCAGGAGTCAGACGAGATCCCCTGAGGCCCATTCACATCTGAATTAACCTGCAAGTCTAAGAAAGGGATGCTAACAGATCTGTAAGGCTATTTGGACCTTTATGGGTTTGGACAAACCCATATAGGAGTAAGCATTCAGAGTATTTAAGATGAAACACATTTTCCTGACTTCAGCATATTCTGCACAAGAACAGCACATGATAATCAACAACAGGACCAGGGAATGCAAGAAACTGAAAATCAAGACTTGATGTAAGAAAGTACTAAGAGGAAGAAAGAAAAATGAAAAACCTATTTCATGAAAGAATAGCAAAACACAAAACACAACATTACAAGAACATAAGAAGGGAGAAGAGAAATCCCAAGATCAGAAAAGCAAAAGAAAAACAGAAGAGTTTTCCCCATCTCTGCACGCAGATTTATCCTTGGAAGAAGATGAGTTGTTATGGTAACAACACTCTCCAGGAATTTTGCCAAGGAGTGGCATATCAACCTCCACATTATACCTCTGGGGCAGGTCTCCAGCTGCTATTTCAGAGGAATAAGAGTTTAAAAAACTGCTACCAAGTAAATGTTCATTCCTGTAAGCACTAAATTGAAACCACATCCATAACAGCAGTAAGAATTTCATCTGTTACTTAATAAGTAGATAATACATGCAAATGAAAAAAAAAAAAGGGGGACAGGAAATAAATCAGGCTAAATATAAACCAGTAGTGTCAGGGCAAGAAAGTGAAGTTTGATGGGAAGAAATATGCGTAGGTCTGATAGCAGAGGGATACTGAATAATTTCTTCTTGCCCCCAGATAAAAATGAAAAAGTTTAAATTTTTCAGCTTTTATGGAGAATGTAGATGACATTATATAAATTTAGACTGAATACAAAATAAAACAACTATCTTTTCATTTCTCAAAATTCAAATAAATGTTAAAGAAAGAGAAAAAACTGAATCTTTACCTCAACTGCCTCTTTTTTCTGTCTTCACTATTGCTAAGTATTGCTGACTTTTACTATTGTTGATTTTCATCAGGGCTACCACCTGGCTACCCAGATTCATGCTGTATTTTAACTGGCCACTTCCCAGATAAGCAGTTTCAAACTGTTAGCTTTGCATCAATGAAATCTAAAGATACGAAGGATGGAAACCAAACTTACTTGATTAGCTTTTGTTACGCCACTTCAAATGTTATATTGTTTCACCGTGTTTGTAAATCCAACCTACCAGGGCAGAATAAGCATATTAAGTCATACCAGCTACCTTTAATAAGCAAAGAAGTAGAGGCTTTGCCAAGCCAAGTTACTTTACTTTCCCTCAAACTGTACTGCTGTAACACTGCCAGAATTGAACTGCTGCCTAATCCATAAAATCAACCAGCCTGTTGAGATTATTCTGGTTTTGGCCGATAACCTAGTGTTTTAAAGCAATAGTTAAAATCTGATCAGTTCATGTGTATGTGGACTTCTTCCCTTAACATTTTAATTAGGATTTTAAAATACATACTGAAAAAGAAATGCTTTTATACTTCAAAGGGTATTTTTGTAGACAGTAATTTGTAATGTAAAAATTCCAGTTCTTCCCAATCCCATTTCGTTACTATCCTTAAGAACCCTTGAAATATGTTTTCCAATGTGACCATTCATTTTGATGTGCAAACTGAATACCAGAACACTGTGTTAGTGTAGCATTAAAAAAAAGGGGGGGAAAAATAGCCTTCTGTAAAAGTGAGTGTTGACAAAATTTAAAATAACTAATGCCTTACTACTAAAAGAACACTCTAATTTGAAGCCCAGGTTCACACTTGAAAAATAACACCATGCTAGAGAGATGGCAGGGAGGGAAGGTGATTCACACCTGAAATAACAATTACCTTTCCAAATTTCATCTACAATAAAAAGAAAGATACTTTCAGTATCAAACTTCCTGCTAGAGTTACGAGGTATGCAAACAGTAGCACTGTGCTTATGCCTGAGAAACAAAATGGGGCATTTCTTTACTGTAATTATCCAAGTAGAGTAATAAGACAATACTTCAGAATGAACGTGTAAATGAATTAGATCATTATATGAGTTTTAATAGCCTTATGAGGCTACTGAAATATACTGGACAGTTAGAAACTGTTTTCATTTTTAAGAGTTCTTACTGTTAACATTCTCAAAGTACATGATTATATGCAGAACTTTTCTAGTTTTGGCCCAAAGGTATTAAAAAAAAGGTTAATTAAAAGGAACATGCTATTCATCTTCGAGTAAAAAGAATAGGAGAAATATACCCTTCCAAAACTTCATTTAAATTTTCTTCTTGGTTTACTTAAATTGGCTGATCTGTAATAATTCCCAAACTTATCTTGTTAGATAAGTTCAAAATACATGTTTATTAACAGACTAGATTTGAAAACAAATTACAAGTAAAGACACGCTTACAAAATATAACTTTGCTGAATGCAGTAAGTGACAGGTATATAATTCTTCTTGCTAAACTGCTAGGTATAACCCTAGCTATGAAATCCTCACCATATTGCCAAACTGGGTCAGCAGTGTTAGAGGATACAAGTAACCATAGGCTTTCAATGCACATAAATTATTTTGGCTGTATCTATGCTGTACATTATTCCAGTGGCTGAGCCCTAAGTTTAAGTCCCTTTCCTACTCTTTCAAACTCTGAAAGCCTTCAACTTAGGCTGCAGCCAGATCTTGAAAACCTGAGGAAGCCTTGGGTGAAAATTAGGTGAGAAAGGCTGGCTTACTCCCATTGCACCACTCACAGGGAAAAAAAAAAAAATCACAGTTGAGAGACTGCTCATGATGCAGGTTTCAAGGACCTCTCAGATGCTGGGTATCCGCTGAACTATCAAGAGCTATGTTCAGAGAAAGAGAAATGACATTAGCTAGGAAAGGAGAAAAGACATTATCGTCTTTGCCCTCCCCATTCCTGGCTCTTCTCACTTGATCCAAGGGTGAGGAAGTCACACACGAGCACAGGACTCAGCTGAGGGCTCTGCCCCATAGCTGGCTGTGGACAACAGCAAGTGGTACAAGCCCATGCATGCACATATACAAACACAACCACAGAGACGCCCACTTGCCTAATTCTTTTTTGTTTTGTTTTTAAAAAGGATCAAAACAATAGATACAAAATCACAAAAAAAAAAGTATTATTTAGAAAACTTTACCCCCATTTATTTT
>KZ505677.1:1768508-1832184 GCA_002844005.1 Limosa lapponica baueri
TCTTTTGGATTTTTTTAAAAGAGATAGTTTTAGTTTTTTAAAAACTTTTTGAAATGTTTGCACTTTATTTGTTTCTAAAATTAACTGAAATTTGTTAGCTGATAATTTGAAAATTCTTTTAGTTTAATTGTCATTGGGGATAAATTAATTTTGAATATCTATTATGACAATTACATACAGCTACATTTTCAACTCTAATGCATTTTTAATAACCTTCATCAGCCAGTGATTTGAATTTCAAATTTCCTTCTATGAAGAAGTAAAAATTAGATAGCTTTGTGCCAATTTTCATAATAAATTGCTCTTTATTTACGTTGCAAAGCCTCCCTTACTATAAGCAAATCAAAACCTTACATGAAACTTAGTATTCATAAGACTTATTATATTTCATCTCCTTTTATTAAGAGAAAGTAAATTACAGTGACAAACCTGTCTGCCCTCCCTGGTACAGCATAACATGATGTTTGTACCTGTCTGCTTCCTTTTATAGCTATTGCACAGGAGACAACGCCTCCTCCCATTTCCACATCAAAATGGTAAACATTTCTCCAACAACACAGACACAATTCAGAGTAGCTTCAAGGGAAAATGTTACCATTAAGGAAAAAAAATAATTCCTCACATAACATTTCTTTACTAGTGTTATAAACAGCAGGCTAGATAATTAGGTCCTTAACTTTCATCATGAACTCTTATTATTTATGTAGATCTACTTTCTACACTTGAATATTGAAAATAGACACACATAATATTGTAAAAAAATAACAATTGCAGAGTCAAGCGCTGAAGGCTAGGAAAGGAAGGCTTACATATTACTTTGACTACTAGTTCCATATGTCTAGTCCACCATTTTACTATTGTTTGTATGGCAGTGGGTCCTGCTGGGTCTGATCTCTGTATGTTAAGACAAATAAACACTTTTCTGTTTATTGGCACCCCTTCTATATATATTATGATACACATTCTCTTAATTACATTATTGTATTTGATTTCTCATAACTATTTTTCACCTCAGTCTGAATAAGTGATAAATACCATCCTGTTAAATAGAAGCTTTATAAATTATGTTTGATTCCCATAACTCCATACTTTTTTTCCTGAAGTTAAAGGTATACTGGTTACACCCTGGTTTCTCTCAGGGTTCTTCCATAATGGTCATCACACAAGGATATTTCACACAGATGGTTTCACAAATAATAATTTCCTTTCACACCTTCCTCACTTAAGAGAGGTGTGGATGATATTGACAGGGAAGGAACAAAGAAATTTTATGGTGAAAACAAATGAAAGTCAAAAATATGCCCTTTAAACTTTTGATCTGAATTTGAAATATCCAGGATTCAGCCTTTCAACAACCCTTGCATTAAAAAGGGGAGCTTAGTGCAAATCGCCACAGCAGAACTCAGCTGTTTTATATTCTAGCTCAATAGTTTCCTCTCGATCTCCCCCCAAGGACCAGTGGAGACGTCCTTCAGAGACTTTCCAGTCTCTCCTCTCAGAAGTACCTGTCCCCCAGCTTCATCTGGGTGAGTACCTGGCACTGAAACCCTCACTTTCAAACGTAGCATCTGAAAATAAGTTTCAGAACTTGCCAAATGTCTGAGAAGTGCACACCTCCCAGCTGCTGAAACAAATGAGGTAGGTAGTATTATTAAAGTGCAATTTGCTTTGGTGCAAAAATCCGAACAATCCCTCTTACTTTCTCTTAATGTGGATCCGTCCTGCTGCACTGATATTCTTTGCCCAAGATATATTTGAGCTGAAAGGATAAACTATGCCCATACTCTTTGCTTCCTTGTCCACCTCCCTCTCGTTGCCAGATTTTTATTTCTGTACCCATCTCTTTGTTTTTGTGCGAAGTCAATTAAAATGGATTTCAGTTTACCCTTAATAATACACACTTTCTTCACCATCTTCGTATTCCATTCTTGCCTTTAGCATTTCTCATACCAACTTCTTGAACAGCCACCTTTCTGTCTGCCAGAAGCTCCTGGTGCTTTGCCCAGATATCTAATTGATAAGGTGCTTTCATAGAGTGCCAGAGCATTTATTCCTTTATTTTTCCCCTATGCTCTAACATTTGGTCTATTTCTTCTCTAAGTTTTAATTCAAAAACTTTCCTTTCCACATTACCCAGGTGCCAGAGGATATACATACAGAGAACGGTTCCATGATCTCATCTCAAATACCTGACCCCATACTAGTCTTCAGAAATGACAAGGAGCTATTAGAGTGAATGTCAGGCTTTAGCCCTGAAAGAACTGGAGGGAACATATTTCATTACCCAAGAGAGAAAATTATCTGAGTTTCCATCACATACAAAGCTTTACAGATGACATGAGACACTTTAGCTGTCAAAGTCAGCAGTGTTTCTAACAAACATGCATAAAATACAGGTTTGCAAAGGCTTTAAACTTTGCCAAAACATGGTTAGATTTTCATGGCAAAACTAGAATAAATGTAACTGACACACAGACCATCATGTTCTCTACTGTAAAGCAGTAACACTAAAGTAGTTCCAAATAAAGCTCTGTTTGGGCTGTTTTAACAGACACTAGGAAGATTAAGTATATTTTTTTCATCACTATAAATACCTGAAATATACTCAGGAGAGGGCAGGACCAGTTTGACACAATATATGTAGCACAGGGAGGTATCAAGAGCTCATAACAACTTTAATGACACACACTTCATAGTTTACACAAAAGTCTAGGTTGGAAGAGACCCAGAAGATCACCTGGTCCAACCTTGAAATCAGGGCCTTAGATTACGTTGCACAGGGCTCTGCCAAGCTAGGTTTTCAAGATTTCCAGTGTGGAAATACTGACCTCTCTGCTCTTGATGTTAAGTTGTTCCCATGGCTAATTTTTTTTTCTCTTTATATCCAGCTAATTTCCTCTAAAGCAACCCCTGCCCGTTGCCTCTTGTCCTTACCCTGCACATCCTTGAGAAGAAAGCACCTCCTTTTCTCACCTCAGCCACCTCATCAAAACTGGAAGTTAGATCCCCTCGGGCCTTCTCTCTTCACTTGTGCAAAGCCAGTTCCTTCAACCTTTCCTCATACGTCAAGTTCTGCAACCTCCAATTTCCTCACTGTCCCTCTGCTGGACCCTCTCAGTTTTTTTCAGTTTCTGTCTTGAATAGAGCAGCGTGGGTGTCCTGGTTTGACACAATATTCCAGGTATGGCTTAACAAGCACCCAGTACGGAGGAGTTCTTCCTAGTTGAGACTCCTCAGCTTGGTGGCCATACTCCTGCTGAGGCAGCCCAGGACATGGTTTGCCTTCATTGCTGCCAGGGCACATAGCTGGCTCAGGCTCAGTTCACTGCCTAGCAGGACCCTTGGGGCCTTTTCAGCAGAGCTGCCCTCCAGCTACTCAGACCTGAGCCTCTTTTGCTGCTTTGGTTATTAGGTCTCAGGTGCAGGACTTCATGTTTAGCTTTGTAGAGGTTGTGGAGCCTCCATCCCTAAAGATATTCCAAGCCCAACTGGACAGAGCCATGAGCAACGTGATCTAACTGGTGTTGCTTTGAGCAGGAGATTGAACTAGATGGACTCCAGAAATCCCTTTCAACCTGAGTTTTCTGTGGGTCAATAACATTTTGGAAGCTTTACATTAAAAAATTATCTTCCTTTTATTTTTTTTTCTTTCCCACTGCAATGTTTAAGTGTTCCTCCCCTATCCAATAACATTTTTTACAGTAGAAAGTTCAGTCAGAGCTTGTTTTAAAACTTAATATACAGGAATATCGCCTCCTATTTTAACAGCTGATTTTTAAGAGTAGAGTATCCCTTTTGCTACAAAACTGCACACATTCAAGTACTACTATAAATTTACTGTAGTAAATGTACACAGATCTTCCTATAAGAACCATCACTAACACATCTGGGACTTGCTTTCTGTTACGAGTAGAGACTAAGGGATTATCTTTTCCCACCACTTATTCCCTCCTTGATACTTAGATTCAGCCACTGATGCCACTATGGAGGAATTCAAAGCTACCCATTGACACAAATTCTTTATTTATTCTGTGAATTGACCCTCCTAATAACCTGTGCCTTCAAAGTTTAGAAGGATGAGTAGAGTCCTGCACAGGAAGAGACTCATAATAGGGTCATTTAAGCATTTTAGGTCCATGCTTGTAGGAGCTCAAAGTCCTGTCAGCATGCTCAGCTTGTAGATTTCTTCACTACATTGTTAAGGAAAGATGTTACTGCCTTAATATAAATCTTTGCTGAAAGAGATTTTGTTTTATTCATTTTCATGCTGCCCTTGATATGCTCAGACTCTATTAACAGCTTTATTACCAGCACAGTTCCAATTATTTCTGCAATTTGCTTTTTGGTGCATAGAATGCTTGCTTTGAACAATTACGTTGTTTAGATATGTCTATATTTTAAGAGGGATCTGATAATTACTGCAAATCTTATTGTTTGGTGTACAGAACTGAGTAATTTTACTAACAGTTATTCATTTAAATAGGGATCATTTTAATCTCATCAGCTGAGTAATAGCTGCCCATGAAAGCAATGTCCTTCATAACTTTCCCCTACCAACGAGATGATTTTGCTAAAAGACAAGATATTAATTGAAAGTGCTGTAAACAAATATTTGAAGAGAAATACATGTCAAAATAGGGAAAAAATGATATAGTTTTCAGGAAAATGTAGTTATCTATGCTTTGGAAGATTCAGCAAACTAAGGGTGTAAACACCATACAAAGTACATTTGGGAACCTCTTTTAACCTCAAGGAGTAAAGACTTACAAAAAATAACTGTTAAATTCTCAATTCTTTGTAGATAAATATTTGCAAAATATTGTTCAAGAACTAAGATATTCACACATGCACAGACGCAGTCACCGGGCTCCTAAGAAAATACTACATTGAGATCACTATTTTGAAATTTTCTAAAAGAAGTTCTGGGCATTAAAATGACCACACTTTTAGAGAACAAGGATAAGGGGAGAAGAGGGGAAGGACAAAATGGTCTAAATTTTGGATTGTTCTCAAAGTAAAAATCCAGTATCTGTGAATGTGCATATTTAGCTTTCCTCTAGTATGAACTTTTGAGTAAATTTAACCAGAGGAGAAAACAGACTAATTACCGGAAACAGAATGGTCAACATAGCAAATCCAGACAGGTTTGACTTTGAGGTTTTGAAAAACAGAAAGCATTAACTTTATTAAAAAAAAAGCAGAGAAGGTTGAATTCAAATAATATTCAAATTTAGATGCAAATTGGATGCAAACCAAGTGTTATAATATATCTTATCATAAAAAGAGCAAGAACTCAAGCCTAACAATTACATTTTGATAGATGTTTATCCAACTTCCTTTTGAGAATGCCTTTGTATCTGAGAAGCAATGCAACGTCATGAGTAATAATAGTAGCGTCCGAGATTATACATGTCCATAAGGAGATTTGCATAACTTCCGATATGTACTGAGCATGAGCAACACAAGAAGCTGAAATGTTCCACAATAAAGCAGGAGTCTTGGAGTAAACTAGAATAAACAGTAGGCTAGTTCACATTTCTTTAGCAATAAGAATCTTTATTTAGGTAATCTGGCAGTGGAACACTGAGAAAAAAAAAAAACAAACGAAAACAAAAAGGTAACTGAGTAAGTGGAAACAATCAGAGACAAATTCTTATAAGGGTTACAATAATGCTACCACATGTAAATATTTCTATTTTTAATTTTAGAGTTGTAATTACATTTGAGTATAGTATGGGCTAGCACATAGATGACTGTGGCAGAATTTAGTGTTTTTCAAAGTTATCAGTTTATCCTGAAATATTTTGAAGTGAATAACCACCTTATGGTTTAAGGCCATGTCAACTGGAGACTAGCAACTGTGCTGTAGAAGAGTAAATACCTTATTGTTCCTACATACTGAGTTTTTAAACACAAAAAGAATCTCTCTCCTCCTTCCTCTGACAAAACAGGACTACAAAGGCACCACAGAAATTCTGGGGGTGCGCTTGTGTATGCATGTGCACAGAAGATCTTACTGCCAAGATCTGTTCAAGAAACCATTGTAGCTGATATAAGGATTTGCCATAAAAACACTAGGATTGCATTACCTGAATCACCATTTTATGAAACTAGTATTTAGCATTCCACAAGTTTCTTCAGGATAATCAAGCAATGAAAGAAATGTGTAATGTAACTTCCCCTGTGTGGCCCTGACCACAAATTTAATTTAGTAGATTACAGTTAGAAGGCTACTGCTATTCTTTTCCTTAATTATTATTTATTTTTATGGACACATATTGTATAACGTGTGCTTAAGACCATCTGCTCCATATATATTTTTGACTATCTGAAGTCAATGCTAAAATGTTGTGCAATTTATTTTATTTTGCATTTCCAGATTTATATAAAGCACACCATAATCGAACGTGATAACAGAAAAAAACAATTAAAGAACAAAACCATCTGAAAATCTTATCCTACTTCAATTTTGCTAACTTAAAACTCAAAACCTTAGAGATAGCTGTTGTTGGCAGAATCTTAACAGAACAATCTCCCATACTGGGGGGACTAAATCGATAAACTGGGAACTCTATGCCAGACATTACCTATTTATTTATTTGAAGGGTAAGCATACCACCATTGACAGATTCAAGCTTCTCTTGCTCCAAGACAGCTATGTCTCGGAAGGGACAGAACCAACTTGCACCTTCACTTCATGTGAAGGTTATTTACCTTATTAGTGAAAGGGAAGCATGCATTAATGGAACTGGAGATTTTACAAGGAACTGAAGAATCCAAATTTGTTGGTTCCAATTTTGGAGTGTAGGGACTACCATTAGTAATTCAGCTATGTTATTCTTAAGTTCCTTTTAGGCTCTTGGGTTAAAATGTTCTCCATTATTTCCTAGAGACCCTTCTGGGTACCTGATGTTGAAGTATCTATGATCAAGGCTGTGATACAGAGACATCTCTGCAGAATGCTCCCTTGCATACCCGTATCAGAGCATGACAGTTTTCTCAGCAGTAAACCCCAATGCAACTGTCCTCATTTATGCTCTCTTTTTTGCTCACTTCCCTTATACTCTGACTGTCATTCAGATGCGCAGGGTCTTTGACAAGGTTTTTGCTCCTGGTGGGTCAGAATCTGTGTTTATAACCAGTTTTGACTCTTCTGGTTAGTTTCTCTTCAAGCTCTACTTTGCTTTTTCTAATTCTCTTTTAACAATTAATTGGTGGACTGTGTAATGCTTTCTAGTTTATTTGGATACACTTCAGGTTTTGAAGTTTGACCTCTCATTTCCAGTAACCTTCATGTTGCTACTTAGCCATGCTGACTTCCTGTAATGCTCCTGCAAGCCCCCCTCATAATGTGTAACAGGCACTGGTACTGTCTGATCAGTATGTCTCCAAAACCTGAAAGAATGTAACCTTTTACATATCTTTTATCTTTTAAAAAAATCAAGGCTTGTTATTTATAACCTCTTTTAAGCTAGTAAAGCTGTAGTGTCTGCTTTTGGCCTTTTCTGATAGCGTAGGAACAGCTCACAAGAAAATCATAGTATCATAGCACGGTTAGAGTTGGAAAGGACCTTAAAGATCTTCGAGTTCCAACCCCGCTGCCATGGGCAGGGACACCTACCACTAGATCAGGTGGTTCAAAGCCCCATCCAACCTGGCCTTGAACGCTTCCAGGGATGGGGCATCCACAACTTCCCTGGGCAACCTGTTCCAGTGCCTCACCACCCCCTCACAGTAAAGAATTTCTTCCCAGTATCTAATCTAAATCTCCCCTCTTTCAGTATAAAACCATTACCCCTCGTCCTATTGCTACACTCCCTCATAAAGAGTCCCTCCCCATCTCTCCTGTAGGCCCCCTTCAGGTACTGGAAGACTGCTATAAGGTCTCCACAGAGCCTTCTCTTCTCCAGGATGAACAACCCCAGCCCTCTCAGCCTGTCTTACTGGAGAGGTGCTCCATCCCTCCGATCATTTTTGTGGCCCTCTGCTGGACCCGTTCCAACAAGTCCATGTCCTTCCTGTGTTGAGGACTCCAGAGCCGGATGGACACAGTACTCCAGGTGAGGTCACACAAGTGCAGAGTAGAGGGGCAGAATCACCTCTCTCGACCTGCTGGCTACACTTCTTTTGATGCAGCCCAGGATGTGGTTGGCTTTCTGGGCTGTCAGCGGTCACTGCCAGTTCATGTTGAGCTTCTCATCCACGAGCACTCCCAAGTCCTTCTCCTCAGGCAGCCATTCTCTGCCCAACCAGTATTTGTGCCTGGGATTGCCATGTCCCAGGTGCAGGACCCCTGGGACGGGTGCAGAGCTATTGACACTTTATGCCCTCTTTGGAGTAACAGGAGTAAATGCGGCTGTTCTGCACAACCTCTACAAAGAATGTTCAAGGGAAAGCAGTACATCTAAGCTATAACTTACCTGACCAAGACTGTAATGATCTAAATTTACAGTAATGAGAATTTTTAATTTAATAGCAGAAACTAGAATGAACAGATGAGGTGATGTTTCAGCTAATGAAAGTAATATTCACTGTTATTGTCAGGAGGCACTTATCTATAAGGACTAATGCCATTACTGTTATTTATATTAAGAAAATCACTAGAAAAAAACCCCAAAGCAATGCGCAACAGCATTAGAGAATTTACAGAATAAGAAATAAACCCACGTATTGACTGGATACCAGGGAGGGGAGGGGGAAATCCGTTTTCAAAAGAGGCCAGCTTATCTCTACATTAATAAATATATATATAGGATATGTAAGCCAGAAAATCTGTTTTTAATTCTCCTAGTTTTGAGCTACTAGTCCTGTTTCTTTTCATTTTTTTTTATGTATTTACTTATTTTTTCTTTAGAGCAGAGCCCCTTCATTAGAATCATAGAATCATAGAATTCTGTAATTCACATTGACCAATAAACAGATTTGTCATGTAAGTATAGGAGATACATAGCCATCTAGACATGGGAATATGATTAGAGCTGCATTTCAAGCCCAGACATCCATGGAAAAGTGGAGATGCTCAAGATCTTGACAGGTTACTTATATTGGGGTACTGTTTGTGATCCTGGATACTGATTTGAATGCAGATAAATCAAAGATATTAATTTTTGTTATGTTTCCACTTGAGAGGTAAATTTCTCTCCTGTAACTCTTTGCATAAGAAAGCTAGAAAACCTACACAGTACAATGTAGAAAGACCATGTTCTAGTCCTAGATCTTCTCCCATGGTAACCTAGACTGACCTGAATTTCTGGAGGATACAAGTTCCTAGAGAATCCCAGTACATTCTGAGTCTCCTTTTGCACCACCTCCTTTCTTCTACTAGTTATAAAGAGATTGCTTGGGCGTAAGGATCTCAGGGTTGACATACATAATTTTATATGAATATTAGCATGTGATCAAAGACTTTCACCCTTTGAAGTATGTTGTCCTTTCATAAGGAGTCAGGCTTGAAACATATATTTTAATCTTCCTTAAAAAACACCAGGTCTTTCATTTTTTTTTTAATATTTCATCAATTTTTTCATTGATTCTTAGAGTTCAGTGTTACCCTTCAGCTCTGCACACCAGATGCCCTCTTTATATTTTGTGAATGAATAAGGGAACATAATTTCAAAACAGGGCTAACAGTTTGCACTGGATTGCAATAAACATGAATTTTGAACTACTTCAAAATACAACAAAGCAATAAGCAGCTCTAGAAAAGAAAGAAAGAGAATCAGGGTATTTTGATCAAATACAGCAATCAAATAACTGTATTTGTTCCCATAATAACCTGCACTGTTCCCTCAATAGTCACACTTGATGAATATTTACAACTCATCCACATCTACTTCACCACCGTTTCATTTATTAGAATGGAGGCAATTGAGAATAACCATTATGAAAAAATAAGATATCCTTAAAAAAGCCAAATCAAGCCTAAGAATATGAGTCAGGGCTTCTACTTTCTGGTAGTATAACTTTCGAAATTATTTCATTACTTTATTTGAAAAATGGGTATCATCCAAGTGAATGGATACAATTCTTTTTTCTCTACAGCCAAAATTCAATATCCTTTTAAATAGGGTATCTCTTCTCCTACCAAGGAGTGGTATAAGAGGAAAAAAAGGGACAAAAAAAAACCCCTTACATGCAAAGGGACAGGCTTCCATCAGTACAACAACATGCAGCTACATCTCTAAGGTATTTTTTAGCTTAAATTATTCTTACTTTTCACATGATTTTTCTACAAAGGCGACAGTTGACAAGAAACATAGAAAGTGTTTATGAATCGTTTTACACATAAAGTATGCTATAGGCAATCACATGCTCCAAAAATATTCTAATCCACTTCCCTACAAGCTCCCCTCAAAGCCTCACACTTTCATCCTTCTGCCCTGTTGCTAATCCATACAAACTTCATAGATAAGGGATGCCCTTGGGATTTCAGCCGTCACTGCACTTATCAATCCAAACCATCCAATTAAACCTTTTAAAGACCCATCATTCAGTTGCATTTTGAAAGTAAATGTTTTTTGAAATTGTCTAGTACACATCAGTCCTGAACCTGGATACCAGTACAGGATCAGAAGTTGGATTTTTGGCAGTATGAAATTACTGGGGCTAGTTTTCTTAGAAAATATTCACAGGGTAATTGGACACTGTTTATTATATATACATTTTTCATTTAAAGATACCAAGAGGTTACTGGAACTTAAAGGCTAATTTGTAGTTTTCTGATAAAAAAGCATTAGACCTGCCTTCAAGAGGTCTAGACTTACATCCACATGCTTTCGCTGCTTGCCATGTGACCTTGGCTAAGTCATCTTTGTGTTTCAACTTGCCAGTTTTAACATAATATCTAACGTTGATATGACATAAAGCTAAAGGTGACTGGATAGAAGACAATAGTACAAGTACAGAGCCCTGCCCTGTTTTGGGATTAGCTAACTTGAAGTCTACTGACTGACTTGGGGAGCTGATAACAGTAACTTACAAGACAGCAAGAAAAACCCGTACTCAAATATCTTGTTTTCCATCACAGAAGTGAGTGACAGAGAAAGCAGGGAGAATATCATTCAGTGAATTATGAATTTTTACCCTTAAAAATCCTTGCTGTTGACAGAGCTTGTAAATCTTGATGAGTTCTGGGAAAAATGTTACATATTCAACCAGTGTTGCCATTGCAACTGAGGCATTTAGCATTTTCAGGATTTGTTCAATACTTAATTAATAACTAAGGTTAAACACCTGATTAAGCAGCCAATTTTACACATTCCAAAATACTAATGATTAAAGAAAAAAAAAATCAGTCTGTCACTTCACACACATTGGGGTTTTTGTGCTCATCTGGAGAAAAGAGGATGATACCTCATCTGCATCACTGAGATTTACAGAAGTTTCAGTGTCAGGATTCGGTTTTCAACCCAATTCTTGCTGCACTGTTTGCAAACTAGACATATCAAGAACATTCTTTTCCCAAGGAAGAGTGGTAAACAAGCAATGCTTCAGTTCACAAGAAAGGCATGACTTACCTTGTGAAAGTTCCTGAAATATGCTGCCTTCTCATCTGGAAATTTCTCTAGCCTCCTGGGTCCTTTACTGGAAGCCTTCTTGAAAACCAACCAACAACGCCTGAAAATCTGCAAACAAAATTAATGGATTATATCAGTTTTTCTTTAAAGATGGAGAATATCACAAATGCATTCAGTTACATAATTGACTTAAGAAATTTTAAAATGACAGTATTTTATTTTAAAACTCTGGCAAATTCTGACAACATCAATTATTTCTAAATAAGTAACCCAAATTCCTCGATTCATGTACATATTGATTGTCAGTCCTTTGTAGACTATTCTGTTTCAGTTTCTTTCATGTATACCGAATTTGACAATTTCTGAGATGCAAGTAAACCCATGAACTTTGCAAATGAAAAGAATTATAAGGTTGTAACTGGAGGAATCACTTTCAGAAATGACTTCATGCATTTATAGCTTTCACTTTTATACTCTATTTCTATGAGAGTACCGATACCATTGATAAACATTCATTGCAGCTTTTAATGCAACACAGTAATCTATAAGATAGTATACAAAGAAAAGAAAACACAAAGTTGAAATAAGCACCAATGCAACCATTACTGGACAACAACATCTAGTCCTCTCACTTAATTGAATGACAAACATTCTGAGGAAAAAAACAGATTATTAAAGTTTGGGAACATGTAGTGAAAAATAAAATCCTTCAGAAAGCACAAAACAATATTATCCTCTAATTTTAATGAGAAACACACTAGATTTTGCTTAAAATGCATTTTTAAGCAACGAGGGTACTTTATTAGACTATTTACCAAGTGTTCTGGTGGTATTGCCATAACCAGAAGTTTAAAATCAGGACTGAATTAACAAATAAGAATACATTTGTAGTTCAAAGAGAAGCTGATTAGGGATAATCAGGATAGGGGATTAGATATCAAGCTAGTTTTATAAGCTATAAAAATAGTTCACATCATCCTCTTCTTGAGTACGTGCACAATACCATATGGAATTTTATGTTATTATGTCAAGGATACATTAAAAAACAAAACCAACCCAATGCTAGTTAATGGTTCTACTGCCCATATATGGGGAAAAGCCTTATTTCTTCAGAAATTCTACAAAATTTAATGACACAATGCAAGAAGTACAGAACTATTTAACTTGGATCAGATCAAACACATCTCTCATTACCAAAGCAAAAATAAAAAACACCAAAGGAAAGATGAGCAGAGAGAGCTGAAATGAAGATTTTTCCCCTCAGTGGGATGCTGTCCAAACTGAGTATAAGCAGTAAATACAGTGTCATTAAATAATTAAGCTTAATTATCCATATTCTGATCTAATACTGACACTATCCTGTTGTCATTATCTCAGATAAATATTATCAATCAAAATAATTTTTTTATTTTAAAATCCAAACATGGACTACAGTATCAATATGTTTAATTATGAAGACTTTTGGAAGAAAACAGCATTTAATGAAATCCTCTGCAAGTATACTTCTTACAAAGCACACAAGCTTTAGGTTTTTTTTCTACTAAGGTTGTAAAGTGGCAACTGTACAACTGTACTTCCTACCTCAGAAATTACTTCACCTAACCTGGGGGAAAGCAAAGACAATATCATGTTTCCTGAAAAAAAAGTGACATTACACTGTGGGACATCATAAACCATCTTTATTAGATAGTACTTTCTTCAAATAACATCTTGGCAGTGTTGCAACTTATTTTTTTGCAAGCTACAGCACTGGTCCCACAGTTACCTCTTGAATAACTCTCATTAACTCTTCACAGTGTTACAGTGAAAATCTCCACTTTTGCAGGTAATGCATAGGTAGAGGATATTCACTCTATTTTGACCTTACTAGAAGCAATAACACAAACTGTCCAAAACGGACATATTTACTCATTCAACAAAAGTGTGGCTTTTAATAATACTTCTCGCTCTTCTGTGAGTTTTCTGGGTTGTTTTTTTTTTAAGTCTATGTGTATTTTCAGTTCATCTCTCTTCCCCTGAGGAAAGTCTTTTCCTAAGAAGTTCTTTATCAAGGTAAAAACCATAGCTTTCATTTCAAATCTTGTATTGATTTCCTTATTTCCATTATCTGCCTTAAATGGTTTACAGCCCTCACAGACTTCTCTTTAGAAAAACAGATCAACCTACATTACCCATCATCAGTGGCAGTGGGTTTTAGCGCAGACATGGAATCCACATTTTACCGATGACTTGAATTTTGGACAGCTGGTGGTAAGGTAACAGAAGCTTTGTATTAACTGACAGAGTAATTTTTTTTCAGTTGTTTTTTTTTTGTTAGTTTGTTTTTTAATATGGCACAGTTGTATTTTGTTATAATGCAAAGTATCAGTTAGCTCCAGTACCGTACTAATATCCCTAATAAATGGAAAACTAGACAAGTGAAGTTAAGGAGTCAGATTTCTCCCTGCGACAATAAGAATATTTTCCAGATAAAAGGTCATCTAATGCATACTACAAAGCAATTCCTTCAGTGATAAATGAGCAGGCTGTCCTGAATGGCAACTTGTCTTTTTTCACTGGATATCCATCTGGCACAGTGTAGAAGCTAAACTGACAAAATTCAAGTGGGAGGCTTGGACCCCCATATGAATGAGGACTTCAAGGTATCCATCAAAGAGGGCTAGATGCTAGATATCTTTAAGGATGCTCCTCATTAGGCTTTTTCCCAAATTTCAGCATTGGGATGAATTCAAAGGCTTCAGCATTTAGACTGCGGGAATGAACAGCCCTTGCTTTTAAAGCAGAACACTGAACATCAAGAGGCGGGGACGATAACATTTACCTTTAGGCTGTTACTACTTCAGTGTATTGACATCTGTCAGACCTTTAGTGAGAGGAGAGATCTGAAGAATGGAATGGCTTGAAGAGGACTCCTGATTTGGTATATACCTACACCATGGTACATCCTGGCCTTTGGAATTTTTTTTTAACCTACAATCACTTTTAAAGCTGGTATAAACATATACAGTTCCATTGCACTTCAGCAGTATTTTATCTGATTACATCAACAGACAGTTTGTATCTCAGTGTTTGAAAAAGCATTAGCATATGAATTTACCTATAAATATGAATAAATAGGTGCAGATGTGAGCACACAGAAAACAAACATTTGCCTTTCATCAGGCACCTCGTTGTTATACAGAAGCCTACTCAATTATTCACGAACTGTGAGATACTCTTTTATCCCTGGCCTAGTTTAGGATGCCATTGGCTGTAATCAAAACTTCTGAAAGACTTCTAAAGTCCTAAAATAATTGAGGTAGCCATTGTGAAAGAAATCAGTATCAACCCTTTAACAACAGAGAGAATGAGAACGATTTGCAATGTTGCCTCCAAAATATATAGCATTTCCTGTGAGATTTGTGTCTGTTTTTCACACATGCATAGCTGAAGAAATGCCAAATATTTGATCATTTAATCAGTTTTACAGCATTCTTGGATGAGCACTCACTGCTTAATAAAAATTATATAAAAATTTTGTATCAAGGGTAAACAAGATGAATTCATGGATTCACGGATTTGACAGAGTTGGAAGGGACCTCTAGAGATCATCTAGTCCAACTCCCCTGCTAAAGCAGGATTGCCTAGAGCACTTTACTCAGGACTGCATCCAGGTGGGTCTTGAAAATCTCCAGAGAAGGGGACTCCACAACCTCTCTCAGCAGCCTGTTCCAGTGCTCTGTC
Source organism: Limosa lapponica baueri (assembly GCA_002844005.1). Taxonomy (NCBI): domain Eukaryota; kingdom Metazoa; phylum Chordata; class Aves; order Charadriiformes; family Scolopacidae; genus Limosa; species Limosa lapponica. The sequence goes on from KZ505677.1 coordinate 1,783,748, forward strand.
ACCCTCACTGTAAAGAAGTTTTCACTCAAATAGTGAAACTTCCTATGTTCCAACTTATGCCTGTAGCTTTTTTTTTCTGGAGAAATTCAGAAAGATAGCATTAAGTACATGTAATGTTTCAGTTTCCTTTTATTAATGTATCAATTAGAAGGACCAAAATTTGTTCAATACAAACCTGAGAAGGCTTCTATTGAAATTACCTGCTGAGTCCATGGCGTAACAGAACCTCTTTAAGCGACACCCTTCCTCTCTCAGTTTTAGAAGATGGACAAAGCAGAAAAAAAAAAATTCCTCTAGATTCCACTACCTGTGCAACTATAGGTCAGTAAGCAATGGCAGTAACTCTGCACACTTGTGGTCTAGTGAGACAGGTTCACTGTCCCTTGCAATATCATATTGGGATGATTTTCATGATGATGTACAAGCTTGCAAAGGACAGAAGCCTCTGTTCCTAAAGATGAACTCTGAGTAGCCTTATCTTGTTAGCGAGGCAACAGGATTCCAGATCTGCAATAACATAATCTTATCAACCCCAAATGATTTCTGAACTCTTTCCAGTCAGAAATTCGACTTCCAGTGTTGCTCCATTTCTATCAATATTTAGAGATCACTTCTTTATATTTTACTTGAAACACTGCAATGGACCAACTAATGATGAAAATATCCGCATAATTGCCTTTTCTTACTTTTTCTTCTGCTTAATGCACCTCTCAGCTCACATTTCCAGCATGTTTATATTTTTTAATATTCTTGATTAATATAGGCAAAAGTTTGACCTCTGAACGGATCATTATTCTTCATGTTCATATTATACAGTTCTGTTTTATTGTTGCCATGGTTATTAATAATAAAGCAATTAAAATATATTACAGGAAATCCATTGACTAAATTAGTTTTTTAGAAAGAAGAAAACACTTTCCTTTTCCTAAAACAATTTAAAATAATTGGTTTACATTGGGAATTTTACATAGGATTTTCCATTTTCCATAGATTTCTAAAGCCTTTTCCTAGTCATTTACAATAGATGCTACTGAGATTAACATTTCTTTTCATCCGCAGCTGTAGCTAATAAAGTTCTGCCAGTCATCACTAATATTTAGAGAAGGGATATTTATTGACACATCTCTACAAATTATTGCAGAATTACCACCTCAAAAAAACCCAGCAGAAACAAAAACCCTCTCATCCATCTTTTTCTTTTTTTTTTATTTTTTAAATGGCAAAATAGAAAGTTATAACACTAGGAGCTTTTTTTTTTTTTTCCAAACCACTTAAGATGCTCTGAAATCTCCCTGCCCCTATCTAAAAGATAGTACAAATGGCCATCACTATCTTTACTATATTGGAAAACTAAAAATCTAATTTTCTGTCAGTAGCTGTAGAAACATTTGTCTCTTGAGAGAAACAGCAGTGAGTCAGCTCCCAGTTACCAACAGAAACCATCACTGACCAGAACAGTCACTGAAGCACCACTCATTGGGCTTTCTGCTAGCATAACAAAACACAGGTTCTCCCAGGAAGACATCTACATAATAATACCCAGTCCTGCATTTACATCTCATTATCTCTAGGAAAGGCTAGTTGGTTTATCCTCCCTGACTTTTCATGTGCAGTGCTCTCCTGTTAGGTAATATGACATCTGCACTGTGTGTATTAAAAACACTGAAGCATGAAAATGTTCAAATTTACTTTGCTAGTTATCTCCATTAAGAAATGGATATTGTCTTTTGGGGGTGGTATGTGAGATAAAAGAAGTATGTTGTTAGCTAAAAAACCCCCTTGACTCACAAATTATAAACCGTTGCCTTCGTAATAAGAAAAGTAAAAATAGTTGTCACAGTAAAGTCATATTTAACCATTGTTTTGACACCCACCACTTTTTCTTTTTCTGTGCATATTTTGGCAAAGGGAGAAGAGATGAGGGGTGACACCTTATCGCTTCAGTGGAACTACACTTGTCACGTATTCAAGTAAAGTTTAAGAGAAATTGAAAAGCAGTTATTATCTGTAAAAAGGCCCAAGAGGAAAATGGGAAGACAAAACCATTCATGCCTCAGCTAATGAAAACAAGTTACAGGATTTAAGCTATGGCTGAGTAAAGCCAATAGGAAAAAGAAAAAAAAACCCAACACCCTCATAGTTGCAAGCCACCTATTTCAGTTACCAACACTTTGTAACAAGACATGCCATCTCTCCCACACTTAGGTTTCTGGTCATCTCAGAAATTAAGGTGCCCTAGAAACTCTTCCTGTCTTCCTGCCCTAGAAGCTTTTTCCTGTCTTGAACAGCACTGATTTCACTGTCTGCTTTTTTGAAATACAGTAACCACTGCACTAGGTGGGTGCATTTTGGGTGGCAAATTTGGATCCATATGACAAAGCAAGAGAGGTGGAACACTACCATACACCAGTGAGCTCCCAAATTAGCGCAGAGGGTGCAGAGTAGCAGAGAAAGGAGGCCAGCTTCTGTTCCTTTACCACACCACTGGGAACCCTTATACCTCCCAGAAGCAGAGCAGAGGTCCTCCACAGTCCTCTGACATCCCACTTCCCCGCAAACAGGAGGAAAAGAAAAAATAACACCTAGCCCTGCTCAGAAGCATGAGGTTACATGCTTCTGTCAGCAGCTCTGGGATGTGGGGCCAAGACTTTATCAAAAGGTACAAAAAGCTTTGGGAGGTTTTATAGAACACAATTAGGCCTCAGATCATTTTAGTGTCATAGTTCAAATCCTAAAATTTCTGATACTATTTCTTTTTATTATTATTATTTTCCAGATTGCAAATCTACTGGCATTTAAAGCTGGGAATAGAAGAAATATAGAAACATCTGCTACAAACTGTTTCATCCCAGATTAGATCAATCCTTGTGGGCTTGATTGCAGTCAGTGAGAATTAAGATGGTTAGAGAGAAATGATTAGGGACAATTCAACCAGTAATAGTATATATATACACACACGTCATCTTTCTGCTGCCATAACATGCCATTATAGATTCATATAGATTTTCATAATATACTATAATTTATGGTGCTATAGTCACAGGCTATACATGTAATCCATAAAAAGATTTATTTTATTATTAGAGAGTTCTGTGAAACCAAAGCACACCACAGTAATTTTCCAGCTTTTCCTATACTAACTGAACTACTTTGTGTATAAACACTTCATCTATGGGATCTGAAGTCTTTTTTTTCTGTGTTGAAAGAAGAGGGAAGAATACGTATCTGGAAAGATTTGCATGTTGTACACACGTGAAAAGTGTTACACAGTTTTATGAATCCTTAGGCACCCAGAGTTTAAAAACACTCAGTCTTGTGTTTGCTTTGAACTGCCAGCAGGGCAATTCAAGGACAGAAGGACACGCTAGACAAATAATGCACTCAGTCTTCAGAGCAGTCTGCCGATCAGCAGAAGTTATCACTTATATTTGAATTGATGTCATGATTATTTTAAAAAATCAGTTCCAGTAGCCATTTTTTGGCTTTCTGCCCTTATGACTCAGTTTTGGCATGAGTAACTTCAGTGATTCATTTGGAGGAAAACTGTTTGCTTCATGTCTGGCTTCAGAGTAGATGACAAATAAACCTCAAAGCAAACCACAACAAAAAAAAAGATTACAACCGTTTTAGCAGGCATCCAGCAGGAAAATCCCAGAACTTGCAATGTTTTCAAAGAAATTATTATGCTTAAAAAACCTCAAGGGTTTTAACTGAGCTTAACCTGAACGGGCAGCAGCTACTTATGAGCAATTACCAGAATTGGTACTGAAGTTTGTATCTTCTCCCACAGGTACCTTTCCTAAAGGTAATCAGAAAAAAAATACCTACAGAGAAACTTATGGTTTTTTTATATTTTGATACTGAATTTGAATAATTTCTCATACTGAACTGGAATAACTAGTTTACTTCACTCATCTGAAGAATTTTAGTGGAAATAACATTTTTTTCCTACATTTTATAACATTTTACTTTAATTAGTTACAAATAAATATAGTCTGCTTGATTATGACAGACCACAAATAACAGTTTGATATTCTGCAATGGAAAGTAATATCTTCAGAAGAAAACTTATAACTCCTCTCCTTAGTTTTTAATCATATAGCTATATATTGAAGTAATGGAAATACCACTGCAATAAAGCATCTTAATTTTTGACTCTTCCATATACAAGTTTACTAAGCTGAAATGTATTATATTTTAAACATATTTAGTATGCACTCATCACTTTGTTCTTCAAAAACTTAAAAGCATTTAGCATATCTACAAGGGAACTTAAAGCTGAGAAACAAACAAGTTTGAGTTATTGAGATAGACTTCTTATTTAGGTCTTTATAATACAAAATGCAGACCTTAACACAAATCTGAGATAACACACTTACATTGAAAGATGGCATTTATTTGCGCAGATTCTTAATGTTTTATGTTAGGAAGGCTGGCATTTGTGAAAGTAAGTGTTGCAAAACCGAAACCATGCAACAGAATACCTTAAAATGAAGCAGAACAGTAATCGCAAATATCTGAGGGACAAAAACTCAAATCATTTTTACAGCTCAAATTTAGTGTGTTACAAGCTTGAATTCAGCTTCAGAATCAAAAATCATTCTTTAGGTTTACATCAGCCAGTATTCTGCCACATCTATCCTTACTTTTTTCTATATTATCACACAGAAACTTGTCTTAGGAGAGGTATCGCAGTCCTCAAGATGCTGTTGTTTTGACAACAATAAAATAAGTGGAAACAGTGTGCTTTGCATGAGATTTAATATAGCTGAGCACAGCACCAAGTCTAAAGCACCTTCCAGAAAGAACAAAAATGTGAGCTGCATGTAAGTGCAACTGTGTATTTCTGTAGGTGAATAATTTCTAAGAGCAATTGATCCTAAAAGTAGAATAGGAAAGTTAGAGTCTTTTATTCTTGGACATATTTTGTCATTCAACATATATCTAGAAAATCTTGCAAATCCAGCCACAATGATATGTATGGGTGAAAGCTTACTGTAATCTATAGTTGCTGCTATTAAATGCCTGGTCACAGTCCCATGAACACACAACTATGTATGAAGTGTATGCAACATGTTTAAATACAGTGAGACTAAACAATACAGAAATGCTAATGTAGAAGAAAAGCCCCTCAAACATCCTCTGATATATTGCACTACAGAACAGAGTACTGATATTAAAACTCGCACTTATACATGACATATCATTCAATAAACCTCTGAAATGAAAGGTTGTATGAATCAATCCTGTTGGTTTCCTACAAATGAAATGTATCCTTTTTTATGAAGTTACATCCTTTAAGTGTTATGACTTCTGCTAGATTTTACGGAGAAATTCATTTTATATAGAAAAGAAGCCATTCTTCAAAATGAAGCCTACAGTAGGATTTGACCAGGATCCTACAAATAGTAATGATCAAGAGGATGTCTAATATCAGTGCTGTTTTCTTGATATTTGATCACTGCATTATTGTAACCCACAGGTTAAATTGTCTCTTGCTAAAGAATCGTAGTTTTAAAAGCCAAAGACCTCCATTATATCTTTTAACCTAATTGAAGAGGAGGAAGATGAACTAACAGCTCATGGTAACTGGAAACAGTCAAAAGCTCAGAGTTACCAACAACCCTCTGCAGCAGAAATAAAAGGGATACTAAAACTGAGTACTGCAGTAAAATTATCTGCAATTTCAGTGGACAGAACTACATGGATTTTTAAAGTAAAAACAAAACTAAAACTAAACCAAAACAAAACAAATTGTTACCATAATTTGCTCTGGGTCTTAACAATTTAAGAGCAAGCTGTATGCAGACAGAAAGATACGTATTTCAAATATTTCATTCATTTATATTGTTGATTTGCTCTTTACCACTCTTGTGCTACTACTAAAAACCTCTGCTTCAAGATGTACCAATCTGCTATTACTATACAGCAATATTACACTGAATACACAAGTAATCCAAAGCAAGAAAATGATGAGAAAACAAACACTTTTACAGAAAACTAAGAGGATTTGGACGAAAAACCTATAGCCCTTAGCTCTTGTAACTACTAACACCAGTTCTGTTCAGCTTTTGTTGCAACAGCAAATTTTTAACAGATAAAGACAGTTTTTGCTCAAAGAAAGCTACCATGAAAGAATTTCCCTAAGAACTCAAATGCAGCTGATGTGTTACATTCCCATCCAGGATGCTCTGTGGGGAAATGTGCTACTACGGAGGATTAGAAATGATGTTATTACAACTCCAGGGAAATAACGCAAAGGAAAAGCAGATGGTCTCCAAACCCAGACTTCATAAGATGAAAGACCACTCTGAATTCCCTGCTCTGTACCTGTGATAGGACTCAAAAAAATCTGCCCTGGAAATGTTGTAGAGATTCACCCAAAGTTTATCTAGGTAAATCCACAGAAGCCATGCCAGTGCTTTAGTATGCCTTGGCTCAGACCCAAACCAGTAACACTCAAGGCATCATAGATCAAACACAAATTTCTTGGTTAAGGGAAAGATGGTCACATCCCACCAAGTTAATAATATAATCTCAGGGGAAAAAAATCCCACAATAAAACAACTACCCCTGCAATATCACTTCCACCAGCTTTCCAGAGCTTATAGGAGATAAGACTGTCCATTTACAATCATTTCTTATGGACAGAAGAAAATTATTAGTCTGCCAAACTGATGCTATTTATTTTGATATTCTCATCAGCTGCATATACATAGAAAACATCCTCATTTTGTCTGCTCTGGGGACCGCCCGAGGGCAGGACTGGGTAGAAGAAGAGAAAAAAAAATGTAGCATTTCTGGTCAAATTAAACAGACAACTTGCAGTAGCCTATACAGAGTACAAACATCTAGCATATTGGTTCAATATTAGCTAACGCAAGTCCCTCTTCTCACTTGCAGTATTAAAAGTGCAAATAGGTCAATAGCAGAAAATTGTGTGGCTCCTTTCCCACAACTGCTGAGATGGTCTCAACTACAAGATCTGAAGTTGTACTATGTAGTCTAACATAAGAGAGAAAGACAAAGAGAGAGGGAAAAAGAATGTTGTGTGTTCATTAATATTAATTCTACCAAAAGCATCATTTAGCTTTGCAGTATAAACTGGTTAATCCTCGTATTTCAGTTGTGAAATCTGAGTGAGAGTTTAAGTGTAAGACTTAAAAAGTAGGAGACTTGTTACAGATATAGCTTTATTATATATTGATAGCAATGAGTAAACTTAGAAAACCACAGCAAGTCAGCTTTCTTCTTAAGCAAACTTTCCATGTAAAAAGTCAGTAGAAAACTATAGCTATAAAACAAAATATGCAGATTTTATGGAAAATACCCTGTAGGTTTAATAGAATGATTACTCTACCTTTATTAATAGCTATTCTGAATAAGAACATACTATGAATCACGAACTAAAAGATTTTTGTAGAATTCTGTATGATAAATACAGAGACTGTCAGAGAATGGAGGAACAACTTTATTGTAAGTTTTAGTATTAGAACAGTGAAATAAGTAAAGTATTATGAGCAATTCTTACCTTCTTCACAGTAAGAATTTATGTATATGGTGCTAGTTGACTGGGTCACCATAGGTACCGTCTCACACATCAAGAGTCCACAGAAAGTGTGACTTCTAGACCTATTTGTTCTGTAACGAAGTCATGGGAAGAATTCCCAAATCATTTTCAATACCTTAGGATTAAAGTTTCTCATTTGGGCGTAGGGTGGGGAGGAAAGACAAGTCAGGAAAAAGGGTTTCCAGTGTAGAATTACATAAATTAGCACTCATAATCCCAGGCATTCTCACTGAATGATTCAGAGTTTGAGAGGTGGTGTTTATATTTACATCATCTATACATATCAGACATTATATGCTCACAGCAGTAGGTAAACTTCAGTTTCTGCATGCTGATCAATATATTTTCTGGTCATTCACCAATAGATGTACTGATGTATTTACATCATAAATAAGACTCTGAAGTCACAGTTACATTTCCAGTGTCTCAGAAATCAATTCAACCAACTCTTTTTACGTGGCTATTAAAATCTCGCCAGAATACAGACAGATCTAATTCCAGCACTGCAACGGAACAATTGTTACACATAGTCCCTTTTTGTTTTAAAGCCTGCACTTAAAATGATGCAGCTTGCATATCAACCAAAATAGAGTTAGGTAACAGTTGGGCATAGATGAATAAGAAGAAATGTGAAAGTCACTGAGTCCTGGCTCCTTCAGTTGAGAAAGTCATGCAATAGGTGCCTGCTACTTTTTGATCTCCTTCAGTACTCGTCACACTATTTATATCCAAGAAGATATTTCAAGTCTGACAGTTTTTCTTGTTGTCTTCATGGTACTGCCTCACTAGGGTAGAAATAATTTCCTTCCTCAGAAGTAGCGGGAACAAAATACTGGACATTTCACAATCATAATACTTTTTTCATAGGTGCTCAGTGGCTAATATACAACCATTGTGCTTTGAAGAGCGTTTTCATTTTTTCTAAACTTGGTCTTATAAACTTTTCTGATCATCTCTTACAGATGCAGATTTAGTTATCTATATTTCGAAAAGGAGTGAGAGCAATATTCTCACTGACCACAGACAGAACCAGTAAGACAAGAGAGCAATGGTCTATTTCACCACACTGAGTCAAGGTTGGCTTCAAAATAGTGTGATTAGGACAGGTGATCAAAATTACTCTGAACAGGTCTACATGATTATTTTCCCAGTTTCTTTTCAGAATTTTTTTTTTTAGTAATTGATAACAGCAATTCACAATCAAAACATAGTAAAAAATTAGGAAAGTAATACTTTCATAAGATATACCTACAAAAATCAATACTAGAGCTGATCTTGTGGACAAACTCTAGAAGCACACTAGTAGTAACTTCTTCTTATCCTATGCCTTCCTTGCAAGAACCATTATAATGGTACAAAGTTGTCCACATATATTTAGCTTGTCGTTCAGTGCTCTTCAGCATTCAGAAATTGTGAGAAGGCAACAGGTGTGGTTTTTTTCTGATCTTAATCTTCAGTTCTAGAATTCTTCAAACAAACTCCAATTAAAATTGAAGCAACAAAATCCTTGCACCCATACAAAGAATTTTGCCTATGACTAACTAGCATGCTTCCATTCCTTTGGATAATCATTTTTTTTGTCCAGAACCAACCTTGGATTAGACCATGTTTTGGGCTTAGACTTGGAATCTCAGTGCCTATTTAAAATGGGATTATTTTAAAAGAGAAGTTCAAAGTTCCTGCCCCTCTCCCCTCATGTCTACAAATAGAAAAAAAACCAAACCCAACAGTTTAATTTCTTAAAGGAAATAGTAATTCTTTGATATTTTTTTTTCAGGAAAAGCAGGCAAATCTAAAAAACATATTACAGTTAATTCAGTAACACAATACAACACATAGTTCATTCCTTTCAGGTCGTGCATGTCATGTCATTGTACTTGTCACCATTCCTTATAACAACATTACATCACTTCTCCAAAGATGCAATTCATTTATGTAAGTAGGTGTTTGTTCTAAAAATACACCCACGATTAAATGTCTGAGTGCGCATGTGTATACCTTTACTCAGAAGCTTTATCGTGAGGAATGTACACGCTCAAAATGAAGGCACAGAAGATGTCAAAATTAAACTAATTTATAGGCATATCAATTGGAAAACTCATTAGCACAGAGGATTTAAACAAAGTAGATATTACAAAAATAAGCACTTCCAAGCTTTGCTGACTGAAGTTCTCCATTTTTAAGGCAGCACTCTTTCCTATTTGCTACTGGTGATTAAAATTTCTTAGAACTGTCATAGAGATTGTGTTTGTCTTATAAGACATTGCTTACATTAAGAAATTTACTTTGGTATCCTTTTCATTACTGCTGCAGAGGATTCCTGCAAACTGTGAATAGCAAAATTTTGATATTTTGGCTGAGATTATTTTAAAATCATATACTAGTAGGCAACAGTTCCACTCAGGTGTGTTGGACTAGACACCTCCATGCTCCTACGAATACATGAATTAATGACTAAATACAACCATAAATGCTCACATTTTCCTTTAGAGCCATGTTTAGTTATATTTTTCTCTGCAAACAATTTCTGAGGAAAAACAACTTGGAGAGCTCTTTCTCTAAAGACACACCCTTTTTATTCTTCTCAGTTTTGCCCTTTATTCAGTTTAAAATTGGACTGGGCTCTCAAGCAAAGGCAAATGGTTGAAAGGTATCAAAGCAGTCTTCTATCAAGGTCTACTTCTGAAACTGTAGAAAACATTAATACAATATGCTTTTCCCAAGTTAATCTTAGCCTTCTCTTTCCATTCCCTCTCCCCCATTCTTTTATTGCTACCTTCTCAGCAACAAAACCTTTGTTGCTTTTTGGGAGAAGTAACTTAGGATGGCAGCTCTTTCCCCTTTTAAGATTGCAAAAAGATCTGAAATGCAACTTTCTCCCTTCCAAATAAAAGACTTCCTAAAAAGCTTAGGTGTTGTTAACTTTAGTGAAAATAAAACAAAACAAAGTTAATGAGCTAAAGTAAGGGTCTTTTAACAATGGTTGTGGCCCACTATATAGCTGTAAAATACAATTACAGTGTATGTGGATTAAGGGTGAGTAATTTCTAACTAAAATTTAGTGTGGTTTTGTGTATGTAAGGATATACAATTCCATTTTTTTTAATCCATCATGCTTTATACCTCCAAGCCGCGTAATTCTCTGACCTCATCTCTTCAGTCTAAACATAGCACAGTTCAAAACATGCATGCAGACGTCAGGCTCTGAATAAAAGCTGAATAGAAATTAGATTTCAAGCACTGGAATGGTAGTTTCCATTCTTCTGAAAATATGAAGGGAAAAAAATGACTCCATATCTGGGATCACATTTTTATCCACTATTACAAAAAAAGTGTGCTTTTACTTTCCACTATACAATGTACTCTTTGTTCACAAGTTTTTAAAGTTTTAGTGACATCATCAAGATACTTGTATCAAGACACTGCTGGAACAGTTCAAAACTTGTATCTTTTACTGTCAGCCTAGGATAACTTGCATTCTGCACATACTAAAAATGACCATTTTGTTAATTTTAGAGAAGAAACAGTATATGACCAACATATGGGGTTTTAAATTTTTTTTCCCTGTAATGACACTTTTGTCATATTTTAAGAGAAGCATTGAACAAATCACAGAGTGTTTACAGCCCTGCTACTTTGTTACAGTGGTTTTGATGACAACTTCCATCATGAAGGTTACACCACAATCTACAGTATAGAAGCCACAGGCTCAAATCAACTGCTTCCTGTTGATTTCAGAAAGGTACTTAACACCTTGCAAACTAGAAGTTGGGATTTCAGTGATCTTAAAACATTCTTCTGTTGGATTTCTAACATTTTCATAACCAATCCAGGAGTCCTAAAAGTCACAACACTAAGACTGGCGTGACTCGAAGGATGCACATTATTTCTTGAACAGAAAAGAATTTGCTTCTAAGCATTCCAGAAAACTGATTTCCTGCATGTCACCTGCAATTAATGATAGCTGAATGAATAAGGCAAAAACTTTTGTGTGAAGAAGACACTTAGGATGAATAACTAGATTTTGATTATTTCATTTTTCATCTAAACTACAAGTACTGGTAAAGGCAAGCATAGCAAGTTGCTTCAAGCTATTGACAGGTTGTCAGATGCACAAGAAGTGATAAAAAAGTTTAAAGAAACATTTCACATTTCCAATTCCCAATAATAAATCCCTTTAAGAAAATATGACAGTGGTAAATATATAAATAAATAAAGATTGTCTATCCTTCTTTTCATGTTACCTGACTTCTATTTTCTTGCTCACATATACTCACATTTACCCTCCAGAGACGACTCCCAGATAGTCAAAGTCTGAGTGCAGGGGAATTTTGCCAGTGGGAATAGCAGCTTACACCTCAGTGATTTGAAAGCTGGCACTTCCGTTGTCTTGTTTATGAGCAAGAATTTCACCTCTGGACCTGAAACTTTGCATCTATTCAAGCAGCAGTGACTAAACCATGGAAGAGAAAGAGGTCCAAGCAAGTACACTTGTGACCTTGTGCAATGGTCAGCTACCCGCTCTACTTGGAGGCAGTCACATCAGGCCTCATGGCTGAAGGCCAGGATGACTGCCTGCAAAAAAACAAGCTACTCCAAGAATGACCATAGATCATCACTATCATTCAGGAAAACTCAGAGGAGAGTTATGACTCAGACACACATTTTCTATAAGAAGCAGCTCTTGTGGCTACAGTGAACAATCCCTAAAAAATAATTCATCTCATACATGAATGATCCCGTTCACACCCACAGGACAGATATTTCCTGCATTGCAGCAAAACAAGCAGAGTGTAATAGTCTCATAAATGACCATTTCTCTTCCTTCCTGTATTGTTTCATAATACTTCTCTTACTCCAACAACTTCTTTAGTTAATCCTTCCAAACCAAGCAAAATAAATGTACGACAGATCCCCTTCCCCTGTATGCACACATACAGACACCCAACCAGAAACTCCAAAGTACATGATTGCTGGCAGTTCCTTCTTCAATGATTTCGCTAGTTTCTTGAATTTAGTGAGGAGAATTTGTGCTTACAGCTTACTGGAGAACAATCATCCTATTTTATGGGAACTGAAAGGGCAGGACAACAGGTTATTTATGTAAGCTGTGCTGTAATTTGACATCCCTGTTGAGTGCCCTAATTCCTGGGTTGAAATAGTTTTGTCTCAGATCGTTTTGAATCAGGCACAGAAACTGAATCTCTCAAAATTCAGACAAGTGCTTAACTTATCAGCTATAGGAAAAAGAAAAAAAAAAAACAAAACAAACAAGAACACCTGAATGTCTTGAGGTATTAAAAACATCTCAATTAACTCATCAGTAAAATAAAAATTTAGAGTATTTTTATTTTTTCCTTGAATAGATACAGTAGCCTAGAGATTTCTCCCTCATTTATCTCTTTGCATTGCATCTGGCGTTGAAGCATAAATGCTGAACTGGTGGCATCACAGCCATTTCCATAGCAACACACCAATTTCCCAAGCATCATCATGGCTCTAATGTCACTGAAAGCTGAAAAAAAAGCAAGGCTGAGGGAATGTTTGTCAAGCATTCAAACACAGTGCTAGTTTCAAGTACCTTCTTAAAGTAGGCCAAACTCTATATCTTCAGCTAGAATACTGGGACAAATACTTTTAAAAAATAAACAAACAAGTGTTTGGGTTGGTTAGTTTGTTTTTTCAATCAATTTTAAGGTATAAGTTCTTTAGTTATTTCCAGTAAACCTCAAACAGTGAATGGATGACTACTTCAAAATAGATACTTTATTTTATTATTCATTCCCATTCCTTATATCATACATTATCTCAATAAGGAATGACATCTTCACACGCTTTACCGCAGCAGCACTCAACATAGCCCTTAGAGGATAGAAGAATACAAAGTATACTAGGTTTTAAACATGAAGTTGATTAAAAATTTCTTTGCCTACTGCTGACATTCATTATTTACTAAACAACACTAATAGCAAATTTATATTCACAACAGCATGGGTTTCATTATTAGTTACAAACAAAAAAGCACTGGAAGAAAGCTACCACATTAATAAAAAGATCGTAATAGCTGAAGATACCAGTAAAATTAAAACAAACAAAAACCCCACCTAATATCACCTTTTTTAGCAAGTGATCTGAACTCTGATGAGATTTAAAATTTGGACGTTTATCTATGAATACCCCATAGAGTATTTTCTCAGAAAAAAATCCTAAAGCTAATAAAAAAATCATTTGACTACAAATTGTTATGCCTTTAATACAGCCAAGCCAATTGATCACTGTGTTCCTATCAGAGTATTTCAAATATATTATACATTGACAAGCTGCTTACCCAATAGCAGCCTTGCAACAGAAAGCAAAAAGCAAAAGGAGGAAAAATTAATAACATATTGAACACATGCTCTGTCTTCCATAGAGTTTCCTCTGCCTTTTATAGAACTGCTCTGAATCAAATGTCCATACTTCACTCTTCCCAACTCATATCTTTATAATTCCAGCCCACCCACATGCCTACTCGAGAGCCAGCATGGTTTTTTTTCCTCAAATCCTGTAACCCTTTCAGGGATTGACAACAAAAAAGTCAAGTCTTGATAGACTTTTACAAGAACTAAATGCTTCCAGTGGCACCCAGTCAGCTCATGCTAAACAGCCAGCCATCGCATACAGAGAGGTTTTAATAAACTGTTTTGACTAAAGAAAATCCCTGCATTAAAAGATGTGTCTATAACCAAATTATGATGTTTCTGTCAGTCAGGAGAGGGATCAGAGAAAAACATGAATCATCTTCCAGGATTACGTATCACAAAAGCCCCTCTTTTGATGCTTTGATTCACAGCACCTGGTACCTTAAAAAAGAAATGGCTAGCTGCATGGAGAAAAAGAGAACTGGTATGATGGTTGAAAATGTTTTGTGATGCAGGAAGATTACGATTTGTTTATCTGATAGTGAGGGAACCTCAACAAAAACTGAAGTTAAACATTATTCTTAAGGTATCAGGAACATGTCTGGAAGAGATCTGAGCTGTGGTATGAATCTACTCCGTCTAATGCATCCTTCCTATTTCCTCGTCTGCTGAGCCCTACCTCCTTCTACCCCATCTTCTCACTCTCCTATTTCCTCCAGTTTCAGCTCAGCACTATGAACTCATTCAACCCCATTACTTTTGTTTTCATTGCACTCAGTCCCATACTTCAGGCATGCATTCGAGGTCCAAACTGTCCCAGCTCACCTCCAGTGCGTTTCCCACCTGCCCTGTCTAGGAAAACAATAAGCAGGTCTCCCCACTTTCTTGCCTGAAATTCATACAGTTCAGAACCTTCCTCCTATGCTATTCTCCTGTCACACTCAGCAAATCGCACTTTATTCATGTACACAGTACAGTGAAACATCTAAAAAGGGCAAGCATTTACCTAAGAGATAACAGCAATAGTGTAACACTGTCAAAAGACTAATGTTTCCAACTATTTAGCTGTAAACCCATAGTCTCTAAACTTTTCCTACTTTGTCTCACTTTCACAACACAGTACCACTTATGCTTTTTACTTGTTTGCTTTTAGAAAAGTAACTGTCACCGGAGGGGAGCTAGTAAGTATTGTTGATGTGGGGTAACTTAGGAGAATTAGAGAAGCATAATAGTTTATCTCCCTCTCAGTTAGGTCTCAGTATAGAGGATTGATTCAGATAACCTCACTAATACGAGTTTTCTCTTTTGTTGCTTATCAATGATTTCAGTAATTTCTACACCAGCTGAAAGACTCAGTGTTTGGAAAGCATAACTACCTTCCTTAACATATTTTGAGAAAAAACATTGCCAAAACTACTCAGCCAAATAGCCTTCTTAGAAAAGAGTTTACACAGCAGAAGAGAAAAAAAGGGACTCACAGCTGCTCCCACTTCCCCCATTACCACAATTAATGCATGCAAACCAGTGGATACATAAGGCTGAAGACCTTCCTGCCATGCTTCATATCTACTGTTCTGTGATTGTCCATTTTTTTCATGAGATTGTAAACCAGCTCTTTGCAAAACAGGTATGTCACATAACTTCCTGGCATTTTTTTTTTTTTTTTTGGCCTTTATTATAAGGAGTGGAATTGCATTTGCCCTAGCTTCTCTATCTCTATTTTGGCTTCTCTATCTCTTCAAGACATAGGACAAGACATGATAATCTTTGCTATTTCATAGAACTGTTGTTGCTATAGCACTAGATTTTCTGCTTTAGATGTGCAACACTGCGAATTATAAATACAAAAAAGACCAGTAAAATCTTCATATGTTTAGCTTTGGTGTTGCCTCAAAATTATATGAAGAGTCAAATAGTGTCATCAAGACAAGACGTTTCAGGTACTACAGATGTAATTGTCAATATTATTAATCTTCTTTTTTATTTTAGTCTAAGACACACACACACCTGATCCAATAGCTGTGGTGACCTAACACCTGAGAAGGAAGTCAGTATTATGTTGTGAGAGCAAGATAATAACTTCATGCAAAATGATTCTCACTGTTCATTTTTCTAAAGAGCAAAATCATTAAAAGTACAGCATAACACTCTGTAATTATAATCTAAGTCATTTCCCCTGTTAAAATACATTCTAATTGCTTTAAGTGAAAACACATCATTATAACTTGCCTTGAAAGGGGAACTAATAAATAGATTAGTAAAATCCTACAGTCAGTACATTAAATCATGTTTATTCATTCAGCTGAGACTGGAACATGTAAAGTACATCTTCTTATGGAAAGACACAATTAGGGAGAATGGCTGGCTCATGGGATTAGCCAAGGGATTGTGAGTTTTCCACATCTAGCTTGGTGGTGTGAATCCTACCCAGCTTGGTGTTGACTGAAGCTTATTACCATCTGCTGCCTGTTCAGTGTCCTACATAAAATGAATCCGTTTTCTTTGCCCAATTCCAAGCTCACAGGTGTCCGGTATTGCAGCAACTGACAGTAATTAGCACACCTTTAAGCAGTGTCAGCAAAGATGCAGAAGATTTTAAAAGTATAACAAAGATGCCTATGTAATTTGGTATCAGCAGTGTACCAAAGTTGCTTCGGGAAGAGACATCATTGTGGAACGGGTATTGTCTCCATTCTTTACTGTGCTTCTGCCAAATCACTGAATATAGATGATTACACTCTTGCATAAAACATTAAATGGCTAATTTCACTATATTTAAAAATCTCAAGGAATTAAAATGGCAACACCTTTTTAACTCTGAAAGCTTAGGTTTTTCTCATCTTAAAGGAGGACTTTAATAATTAAAATACAGTTACTATAATTAGTGTGGCTGTACCCAGAGACTCAGAGAACTGTTCTAGTGTGTACAATGAATTATTACAGTTTCTATGACCCCTAGAACAGCTGTGCAGGCAAACACTCACTGCAAGCAGGAAGACAGGAACAAAGAGAGGTATGGATTAAATTATCCAGCTCTCTTATTATTAACCTTTACATGAACAGGCCTGCTTTCTTTGGTCATCTCAATAATATACCTTCATTTTGTGAAATAAGCAGTAACTCATACAAACAGCAAACTAACAAAGTGACAGAAAAAATATCTTGTAAAAGCACTGTGTTGATATTGTATCTGAATTACAGTAACATCAAGTATGAAATTAAAAAGATAATGAGTATTTTCCATGTACTTCACTCTCTAGCAATGAGTCCCTAGTTAAGCCAGTTATTAGTAACCACACTCAATGTGCTAGGTGCTGTGAAAGCTTTTCAGGAAATCTGGCCAGGTGAAAACCCCTGTATTTCAATGTTTGTTTTAGTTTCAGAATCGATGAAAGTTTAAATTTTTTAAAGTTACATTAAAAAAGTTTCGAAGTAAATAACTGGAAATCTTTCGCTTTCCAGACACTTTCCAAATTTAGAATTAATTCTCAGTGGCAATGCCCTGCCTCTGCCTCATTTAAGTTGCATTTTATGCTGCTACTACTTTCTCCACAGGCCAGAATCTTACACTGCCCATTATATGACTGTCGCAATAAGACATACCCATAGGTCAAACTAAACTTTGTAGCACGGGGGATGAACTTTGGCAAGGAATCGCAGGAAGGGAAAAATATAAATTAAATATTTATTTTCATGTCTAACAAATGCAAAATAAAATATTTGTTTTAAATCTTTAAATTCAAACTGGAAGTTAGAAACAGTGGTTTAAATTTAAAATTTATCTATTCTCTAATTTTTTATTAAAAAAAATGGTTTCTATAGGAATTCTTTTCTCTAAAAGGAATATTTGGAGAAACTTCCCAGCTGGCCTCTAATTGTAGTATCTGTCAGCTCCATAAACTTCCTGTGGTCACTTCATCCCAGTGGTCTTCTATAAAGCAAACAAGCAAACAAAACCAGTCAGATTTGAAACTTCAAATTTTTTTCAAATACTAAATTTGAAGCTTTTCTTGAGTATCCATGTAGATTTTAAACATTCAAACTGTTCAGTAATTTTCCTTTGTTCTCTTGCATAAGGATGTCCCTTTTTGGTTTGACCTGCATTTAAATCTGTGGAAAACTTTCCATTTATTCCAGAAGAACACAGTCAAGACCTTACTGTTTGCAGGCAGAGACATACTGGAACCCTCTAGGAAAGGCTGACCATCTAAGAGGTTTAGTATACAGAGCTTGTGAGGTTCCTTTCTTCAAGAGGAAAGATGGTCATTTGGCTGAAGCATTAATGGGAATCTTCTTGTTCTTTAGATCCATGTCTCTCTTTGGATGATAAATGACAACTATTAGGACTCTCTTTTCCCGTGACAAAAACCACAAATGTCTTTACTTGAAACCTGAAAAACACAGATTGTTTGACAGGAAAAGGGGTCCCTGTGCCAAGTTCTGTGAGAGTCCTGTCCACAAACTGTCACTGGGTTTCATATGTATTTTGTACATATCATTCAAATATAATATGCATAATATGCAATGAGGTACAGAATCACAGAATGATATGGGGTTGAAAGGGACCTCTGGAGATAATTTAGTCCAACCCCCCTGCCAAAGCAGATCCACCTAGAGCAGGTTGCACAGGAATGTGTCCAGGTGAGTTTTGAATGTCTCCAGAGAAGGAGACTTCACCGCCAATCTGGGCAGCCTGTTCCAGTGCCACCCTCAAAGTAAAGAAGTTCCTCGTCATGTTTAGATGGAGCTTCCTATGTTCAAGTTTGTGTCTGTTCTGACAGGACCTCTTGTCCTGTCACTGGGCACCACTGAAGAAAGACTGCCCCCATCTTCTTGACCCCCACCCTTTAAGTATTATATAAGCATTGATCAGGTCCCCCCTCAGCCTTCTCTTCTCCAGACTAAAAAGACCCAAGTCCCTCAGCCTTTCCTCATAAGAGAGAGTTCTAGGCTCCTAACCATCTTTGTAGCCCTTTGCTGTACCCTCTCCAGCAGTTTCCTTCTTGAACTGGGGAGCCTAGAACTTCACACAGTACATATGTAGGCAAGAAAAAACAGCACAACAGCTGTTATTTCCTGTATCTGAAATGACTTATTCTGTCCTGTGAAGCTTAGTTCCAGATGGAACAAAAATATTGAGTATCTATTCATAATAGACAAGCCTTATGGAGGAATACATAGAATTGATAATTCTATGAGCATCTTTTTATAAAGCAACACAAAAAAATTTCAAAGATAAAGGGAAGAAAAACAAAGGAAAAATGACTGTGTAAATTGTAGTGGCTTTTAGTTAGGTTACTAATCAGTCAAAATGAAAAGTAGAGATGGCAACATGCTTACTTTAGCAATTTGATTTACTCTGATCTGGAATAGCTTCTGCATATTTTACACGGCACCTTTACAGCAGAAAGGTTATCTCACCTACAGCACTTTGTATTCACAGACACTCTTTCTCCTGCTATAGCTGAATACAGGACTTCCTCCGTGTATTTTTCTGCTTCCCTTTGACACATGGTCAAGGTTAGTAATATATTAAAGATCAAGTTAATAATGTTGAACAGTTTCAATAGCTGAAAAAGTATCTGTATTTCCTACTTCACTTCAGACAGTGGAATTTAAGTAGCTATAGAGAAGGTTCCTGTAGATATCATCACTCAGTCCGTCTAGAAACCTCATCTTTCTTATATACATATATTTGCATACAGAATATCTTGATAGTCACAAGCAAGCCCCATTTAGCTTCAGCAAGATTGACTGCAAGAAGCAGATATAGCTGTATAAATATTTGCTGATTCAAACTTCCACCCAAAATGCAAGAAAATATCATGACTGAAATAATTCATGCTCTAACTTGCTGTAATTGTAGGGCAGCTCTGTGGAGAAAGCTGACACTCAATTCACTCTGTTAAATAAGACTCTTCAGTCTCACTTTGACAAGCTATTTGGGATATAAGTTCTTGCACAGACTTCTGTTACCGTTCTTCATAGGATAGAATTCCACTTTTGGTCTGAAGAACCGTATATATTTGTACAAAATTACTTATGCTTAACAGGCTTTGTAGTCTTTGTAGCCCAGTATTTACACCTCTCTTTAAAAAAACCCCAACAACAAGACACAACATATAAAAGATAGTCACTCATACTGCTAATGCAAATTGTGGACAACTTAAAGACAAAAGCTCTATTTGCTGAATATTATAAATTGAATTTGGACAGAGAAGGTTTAATTACATATTTAATCATACTGTTAAGATGAAATTGCAATGTTATAATGAAGATAGAGCACTTTCATGATTAGGAAAAAACAAACTATTTAGGAGTTTGCAAATATTCCAATATTGCTATTAACATGGTATTTTTAAATGAAGAAAAGAAAAAGAATGAAAGAAATGAAGAGAAAAAACTTAAGTGAGATATGATAGCATTATGCATGGGTTTGACTAACATCATTGAATTCTTAAAATGCAGATGACAATACACTTTATGAGAAATTAAAACCCAAATATTTTTAATATAGAATTTCAATTTGCATCCAACTCTAACATATTTTCACCTGAATTTTGGCCTGTATTTTTGAAAAAAACGGAATTCTAGGAAAATAACAAAAGAATTCACAACAGGTCCACCAGGGATGCAAGTTTTTGTTAATGCCCATTATGACAAAAAGAAAAAAAGAAAGAGAGAAATGATGAAGAACTTTAATAGTCAAAGCTAATTTGTTTTCTATATATAAACTTAGTGATGTACATTAATATTTTGACAGCTCTGAATATCAACCAGGTATGTCCACCCTAAGTTGTAAGGAAATGTGTGTGAGTTAACGTAAGGAGGTTGGAATAGGTGTCTCAGCTTTCTCTTAAAGCAATTGAGTTTGGCTTGTGCAAAACAGGTTTCAAATAGAAAAATTACATTCTACATTGTAAGAGGCCACTGGCTTGCCATTTGCTTTGTGATTAAATGGTACAGGCACAACTATAATGAGGCAGTCTATCAAAGTCTTCTACCTGGTTGTTTACACTCCATGAGACTGTATGAATGAAGGTTTTTAAAGTTTTCATTAAGACCTTGGCTGCTGTGCATGCACAAACACAAAGCCAATTATTTTAAAGGTACACAGGTTTTTACTCTTTTTATCTTTCTTGAGAGCATTATTGCTGCTGCTTATGCTTCACTGAACAATACAAATAGGGAAAAAATTCCTGTCTTTTGAGCAGTCTGTTACAATTATCCTATTTATACATAAAATGTGTTCTAATATGTAGGCACCAACACCGTAATTTGAATTTTCAATTGCAATAGTAAATTCGCTGAGGCAGGGAAGGTTTAATGAAATTACATAGATATTTTAAACAAAAATAACTAGCTGGCTGAATATGTACATTTCCCTTCTCTAAACTGTATCAGTTTGGGAGGAAAAATATTCTCTTTTTTATTTGAAGAAAACAGTACACAATAGACCAATATATAAACATCTGTTCAGCTACCCTGTCACCTCCTTGGTGTCTTATTCTATTATTGTTTCCTCTATCTGTACAGTGTTTTTCTCCCTTCTTTTTTCTATTCCAGACCCTGATCATATAAACACTTCCACAAAGACAAATTCATTTTTTTAGGAGTTGATTTAAGAAAATTATTGTGACATTTGCCGAACTAATTTCTAAGCTGACAAGCAAGAAAAGTCCTGAATTCCAAGAGTGGCAAGCCAAGTGACTCACATCCTCATATTTTCTTGAGATGAGGTTATCTGTCCTGAATGTCAAGCTCTCTACAATGTACTCCTATAATCAGTGGTGACATTTGTGATTTTTTTGAAATTATTTTTACATTCTTTCCACATTTAAGTATTTAGTATAAAGTATAGTATAATTTTTTTCTCCAAAAAATCCAAAACAACTTGCAACTTAAGGGTGCCATTTTTTTAACATAATCATAAATGCTTTTGCAGATATAAGCCAGAATAAAATAGGCTCTACATCATGTATTTCAGGGGATTTGCCTTAAAGAACTCCCTACATAAATACATTTACCTATTTACCAAAGCTATACTTTGTTATGAACCAAGCAGGCACTTCATGAGTAAATACAGATGCTTTAAAAGCTGGGAGGATAAATTCAAACACTCTGAGTTTTGGAAGAACAGCTTAATGAAAGTAAGTTAATATATAATCAGAAACTACATATGTATAGTATTATTGAAATTTGCAAAAATTTTTTTAGCAATATTTCTATCGTTCAACAGAAATAACCTCCCTCCCAATCACTAACCTCTGTTATAGTTGAAAATTAATTCATTATATCCTCATTTAGAGAAAATAAGAATATCCATCTAAGCCATAGATTTATTGTTTCTATCTTTACCTAAGACACTGAATTTGCATTAATTTCTCATGTAACAGATGAAGATCTTTCAGTTAGGAAGGCACAAAATTTATCCTGAACCCATATTTAATTCATTGATCTTAGAGGATGAAAGTAGCAGCCAATTTTCGAAAAAAAGAATAGAAAAATTTAACTGAAAGGTAAAGTCTTCTGTAATTTTTTTTTCAGTTTAAATTGAGATAAGAAGTTTGAACTCTGATATAAGTATATAGCTTATGTCATTAATGTCCCTCTGTCAGAGAACATTTGACCAACCAATGAAGCTGTATGTCAGAAGGAAGAGGAGCATGACTAAAGAGCTTATACTGGTACTACACAGTGTAATATAGGGAGAAAATAACTTACATAAGCTAGAGTACAAAGACAATTTTTCTAAGTATAATCATCTATATTAAACAAAATTTTGAATACATATTTGGATTTCCAAAAGATGTTTTATGTTGGCTTTTAAGGAAACGAGGCAACTCTGACGTAAGAAGGAATGTCATGGAACAGACAAATAATTGAGTAAAAGATGGGAAATGTGTGGGAGCACATGTTCAGTCGTCATGATGCAGGTGGGTCAGCAGCACCCTTTACTGGGTCCAGTGCTGCTCACCATATCCCCTGAGGGTCTCATTAGAGGGCCACCAGTCAGGCAACTGGAGATGATACACTGGTTCTGGAGATAACCAGGATGAGGGCAAACGGTGAGAAAGCACACAAGGCACTTCTCAGCAACTAGTCATTGAAATGGCAATAATGCTGGCAATGCTGCAATGGCAAGATTATGCAAAAAATCAGCAGAGAAACACATCTGTAAACAGAAGCCAGGGAACCAAGCCCATCTATTTTAGGAAACTAGGGGCTTTAAGCCTCGGCATCAGTATACAGAGTTCCCTAAAATCATTAGCTCAGGCAGAAAGGCAAATCAAGTGCTAGGAAAGATTAGGAAAGCAACAGAGAAAAACGGAGAGCATTTTTACGCCACTAAGACCATGGTTCACCCACTTCTGAGTTCATTCTCTCTTTCATTCCCCTCTAAGAAGAAGGGTCAGCTCCAAGGGAAAACGGGACCTATCCCAAATGTAATAAACAGCTCCTGTCAGAGGAGTAACAAGGTCTTTTCAGCCTGAAGAAGGGATGGCGTGGCTGGGAGGGTAGGGGGCTAAAGTACAGATCTCCAAGATCAGAAGTGACATGGTGTGAGAGAGCCAGGGGTAAATTATTCACCAACACTTCCAGTAGAGGAACTGAGGGTAGGAGATGAAAACAGCAAGATCCACATTCAAACCAGTCACAGGAGGTGGTTTGTCTGACAGTGGTTAGGACGGCATAGAACTATTTTGGCAAAGAGTATTGTGGGTATAAAGTACCAGCAGGGAATTCAAGGGAAGGCTGGACATGTGCTGGAGGAGGCATCTGTTTGTTAAGAGTTACCAAGTAGACAAACCATGGAAGACTTAAGAAAGCTCATGAGTGAGCAACTGTTAGAGGGTGGGACAGTAGTTGTGAAAAATACCATATACACTTCTTTTGCTTTTACTGTTCACTGCATGACAGCTTATGGGCATTGATAGAGAAAAATGATCACACTAGATGCACTTCTCATTCTTATGACCCATGATGTACCTTACGTTTATGAATTGGGTCAATACCCAAGCAGTCACCTCCCTGCTCTTGGTGGAAGTCTTAAAGGGACATTAAAATGAAATGAGAACTCCAGGCTTTGTGTTTACTCAAGATTTGCAACATAACTCATGACAAAAAGGGCAGCTGAGTTTTCTGTCAATGACCATTCAAAAGTAACAACATCTCATTTTCTGCAGTTACTTATCTTTTCTTCAAATGCCTTCCTGTGCTAAATGTTACCTTCTGCAAAATTTGACAAGACTGCAGGTAATGACATCGAAGAGATAGAATGCAAACATGCAGAATATATATTTCAGTGCTGACTAGCCTGTCTTTTTAAAGCTGCTGAAGAGCACCATCATGCATACTGTGCATTCTCAACAGAAAGTCAGTGAAAACCCTATAGCACTTTCCTGTAGGTATATAACTTTGTTTATAAATTCTTCAGACATCAAAAATTAAAATGTCATTTCTGACACAGCCTCATCTTTACAAATCTTATATATCTTACAAAAACAAGCTGGAAGGCATAGCACATAAAAGGTAACATCATACCATAACAAACAAACAAACAAAAAACCAACCCCCCAAAAAAAAATTAAAAGAGAAGTAACACTTACAGTCTTTTCTTTAAAAAAATAACATTAAAAGCAGATTCAAGTAAGTACTTAGTTGCCAAAACTTGGGTGTAATGAATGCATAAATGCAGACCTGTGACCTAAAAAACCCTGTAAGCCTCTCAGTCTCAAAAGAAACAAACTGATCTTAAAATACTAGAATACAGTGACTAAAGACTATTTCTAAACAATTTAGAGAAATGTCAGGGAATTCTTTGGAATACTTGATCCTACTGACGTATTGGAGAAAGGCAAGATGAACCCTCAAGGTCCATTCCAGTTTCGACAATGTACCAACTATATGTACAGAACTACACCTTTTTCTTGCTTATAATTAAGCAAGAGTAAAATACAGGAACTATCCTGTCCTTATATTTGATTGTGTAGATGATGTATGACACAAAAGATCCATGTCTAGATCTTCAAATAAATGTTTTCTTCAGGATATTGTAACAGAAAAGCTAGCTATCAACATTTCTAAAAGATTATAAGTGCATTCTTCAACTAGAGGTTATTAAGCTATGTTTCTGAATAACCATTTAATAGAGAGAGAAGGAATATCCTTACGCTACAATTTTCCACACTAAGCCCTTATGACCACTCTTCAGCCAGCATATTTCGGAATCCAATCTGAGCCATCTAGGCTCTTCAAGGGAAATCCAATGAACCAAACTCTAAAATTTGTCATTTCACTCCAGAAGCCAGTGTTGAAATGCCACTTTTTAATTGTTTAGAATATTTCCTGACATAGCCTTTAAAAATATGCTACAGTAATAGGGTTTACATTAAATTGCAAATGAAAATATAAACAAATATGAAGTGCTGGACTGCTATTATCTGATGCAAGGCACATTTGAAAATCTCTTAAATCAAAAGAATAATAATAATGGTAAGTGCTTATTGGGAACATAAAAGAAACATCAGAGGAAAAGGGACAAATAAAAAATGGTTTTCAAGAGCCTTTACTACAGATTTTTCTTACTTTGTTACACAACAGTGTCCTTAAAAGTGTGATTCTGAATGTAAGTTTCTATGGTGTTCCTGCATTTCACCTTCTACATAAAGGATATGGTAGATTTCTTTTACTTAAGGTTTGTGGTTTCTCTGCTCTGGTTTTATTAACAGACAGAAAACAACTGATATGGGACAATTTTGTGCAAGAATTTCTATAAAATAATGTTCCAAGAAAATTGGCACAATATTACTTCAATTGTGAAATTGAAGAAGTCAATTAGCTTAGGGCTTCACAAGCTTAACATTGGCAGAACTTCATAGCACTAAATATGCAGCATCAGCAAAACTGTATTTTGTGAATTGATTGAGGAAGTTTTCATTACTAATACCTAAAAGTTAAGTACAAGCATGAGCGACCAGTCATGAATCTTCATTAGCAATGCCAACCTGAAAAATACCAGTAATAACATATAGGATAAAAAAGACATGAGCTGACAGCTCATTATGAAAACAGTATTTCGTTACTGTATTTAATGGAGAAAATTGGTATTCATTCATTAGTTATATATACAAAATACTTTAACCTCAAACAGAATCCTATCGGTTTAAACCTTTTTCTGGTGACATGACTGACAGCCTTTATGATAATTTTAGCAGGATCAAAATCTATTATGCTCCTGTGATCCTTCTCCAGCACAGATAAAGAATAAAGAAGTGCTTTATGAAATTGTTTTTAAATTTATTTTAAAAAAACCTATTTCATGATTTTTAAAGATTTTTTAAAATATCTTTTAATTTAATATCATTAATAACTTTTCTTATTTTCCTTCAGAATATTAGCATTATCTTTAAATAATTACTAACGGGTTTTTATGCAGTGAGTGAGAGTAAAGATCAATTGCAAACATATTCGCAACAGGAATTAAATACACCTGCCAAGCAGTTGCTTTTTAACTTCCTAGCTGTCAATGCTGAAAACAAATGTACTTAGGGAGAATGCTGTTCTTCAAGATAAATGTTAACCATGCTATAGTATATGTCTTGTTTATGTTAACTGTACAATGCTTATAAATGAATAGCTCTTCAGCCAGACCTCCTCAGTGAAATAAACATAATTCCTCCCAATTTCCAGATGTTCCTTATTATCTTTCTTTCAAAGAGCAAAATCAGCATACTTGTAAAATATTAACAAAATTAAAATCCCAAAACATGCAGATCACATGAATTATCAGAAAAAATCTGAGGGCTTGTTCCCAGGATTTATATTTAAACAAGAATTAGGAGAACCTGGTCCTGTCTGTAAATATCTTCTGGTAGAGTGCAGCCAATGTATGGTTGCTTAACAATTTCTTATAGGTAAGACAAAAATATATTCCGTGTTCTGACAATATGTAACACAGATTTTAGAATTTTAACTGAAAGAGTTACAATGGGAAAAGTGACATTTAATAAAGAAAGCAGATGTGTCACAATGAATTTAATTTAGTAGAGAGACATCAGAGTTTCAATGAAAAATTCAACTATTAATATTAATAAACAAAGTATCTAGAAAGTACTTAAATATACTTCTTCTAGAAATTATTCTTTGTTTCTCTCTATTGCCACTGTTAGAATTTTTCCTGCAGAACAGAAATCTGGATCCTGTTCTAAAGGCTATGCCTACATCAGAGATACCATGGGTTTGTAGATGGTACTGAGGAGCCAGTGTCCACATAATAGACATTTCACTTGGAATTTTTTTGTTTGACTGAGGAAGTGCCCTTATACATTGGACTGCATTAGGCACACCCCCAGCACATCTTTCAGGATATTTTCACTTAAAAGAATTCTAGTCAGAGTCCTCCAAGATGGCTTTGTAATGCAAACCAAAGCCTAAGTAGGGACCAAGACAGGCCCTTCTACTCCAAATGAAATGCTAAGGCAGATGTACACTTAGACATATGTTTGTGATAAAAACAGATCAATGAAGGGGATCAAAACAGATCAAAAAACAGTATGATGAAAAAAATAAGATAAAAAACTTCTTCCAAAAAAAGGGATCACCTTACTAATATTCATAAATATTTCTCTAACTTCACTTTCAAAATGCATAAATATAAATATTTTATATTACAACTGGTGTAGATTATTTAAAAAACATTAGTGCTGACATTTAAAAGTTGTGGCTAGAAATGCGACTTCCTCAAATTAAAGTATTGGGGGAAATTATGAAAAAAATTGTACAGCTTCTCCTTAAAATACAAACTGCCAACAATTAAGTCTTAGAAAATACCTTCACTGAAAAAAATCCCAAAACAATTCCACCATAAATCACACTTACAAGCTTTTATAATGTGTTTGTAGTCATCTGGAAAGCAAAACATTGAGTTGATTCATACAAATTCAAAATTTCAAACTGTTGAGAAAGTTCTTGTTTATACGCAACATATATGTAATGAGAGAATGCTCATGGAAGGAAGCTGACATTTTGCTACTTGTTTCTTCTGGGTTGAGAATGTTACCACTGAGTTACTAAACAAAACAGTGACCATCTAAAGCAAAAAACCCCACTCAATTACAAAGAAAATTCTTAAAGATTTTCAACTAATAACAAAGTGACTAGAAACAATGAAACTCTTTCATGGGAAAAAAAAAAAAAAAAGGAGGAAAAATTCCACTACTGTTCAAAATATCAGAGATGTTATACATAGTTCCTCTCAAATAATGAAGGTGAAATGTTACCTTTGGATGAGTTCACTGAAAGTAACAAGAAAGATCAATAAATATCTATTTCTATAACTTACTTCACTGCAATCAAGACTGGTTTTAGCAAACAAGCCTAAATACACTGAACAGGTAACCTGCTACTGCCTACAGAATAAGGTTTTGTCTTTGTTGGCCAAATTTTGTGAGTTTTGGATGTTTATGAGTAGAGAAAGAAAATCCAGCAACACTTGGGAAGACTAGTTGGCTTGGCTTGGCTTGGCTAATTAATCTTACTAATTGTTACAGGATATAAAGAAGGAAGACTAAAAGCCAAAAATGTGTCAGAGCTTCCTTTGGCAATCTGCGAAACAATTCAGAAACTAAACTTGTATTTGGATGCTTATTTAGTACTAGATTAGTTTATTACAGTTTATATAAATCTATTTTTCAAAGATCCCTTGCTCTATCTGTATCCATATCTGAAGAAAGGAATCCCTGCCTGTGGAGTTATGCCTTACTCCATAGTAGTCTCATAGCTTCCTCAAAACTCCTGTTTACTGTAGTTTTAGCTTAATGCTATTGAAGTAACTGATTGAATATTATGTAAAAAACAGAATAAAACCAGAAACTAGGCTCCTCCCTCAGCTCTTGATGTGTACAGGTCAGGATATTTACCATGTACTCAATTTGCATTTCCTTTGAGCAGGAATTTGTATTTCTTTTAAGCGCACATTAATGGTAATAGAAGTAAAATTAGAAACACAGCTGTGGGATCTAGGTCTCCAGTACAAAGCAAAAACAGATGGAAAAGGATAGTGAATCTGTTTGGATTTTAAGGAAATTTAACTCCTTCTGTGAGCAAAGAGTACCACAAATTATCCAAAAAGGAGATAGTAGAGCACTGATTTTTGATGAGATTTCAATGTTGCAGTGGAAAGGGAAGAAGATGCACATTTATCTAACACATGCAGCAATCTCTTTTCTTTGTAAAAATAATACCAACCTTTTTTTTTTTCTTTTTTCCTTTTTTTTTTTTTTAAGGAAACATACATTTTCAACATGACAGCTCTGAAGTGATAGGTATTAAGAAAAGATATATAATATAAACATCAGCCAGGTGTTCACAAGTAATGAAAATGAAATGGGCAATTCAAATGAGGACACTGATATGTTAGGCAACTTGGACATTATGTTAGAAAAGATAATTAGTTGAATACACTCTCGTAGAGAAATACAAGAATAACATAGGAGATGATACTATGGTGCTTTACAGAAGAAACAAGATAATTAAGCTTAATAAATTAAAACCTTCACTCATTAACATTCACTTCAAATAGATGAACTATGTATAAGTATTTAAGTTAGTAAACTGAAAGTAAATGGAGCAGTTAAAAGGTTAAAGTCTTTTTTAAGCAGGATTTAAACTATTTAAAACACTAAGGTAGAACATCAATAAAATGAATAACAGATTACTACAACCCAATAGCACTTGAGTTGAGCAACTCAAGTGAAAAAACTTCAGCCTTTAAAGTGGCCCTATTACTACAGTAATGAGTAGGAAATATGACAAAACATTTTCTTCCAAGAGACTGGGTATGAACTGTGGAAATACAGAGCAGTAAGCCTGGCTTCCACACCAGTCAAACCAGTCAAAAACAGAACAAAGAACAAAGTGAATAGGAAATGGATAAGTATTGTAAAATTGTGAAATGTCAATGTAACTTTTGGAACCAGATTTATTGCTTCTCAGAACCGACATGGTACAGCTAGCGATGTATGGAGAAGGGAAATAGTTACTAAAAGTACATAAGGGCTTCTGTAATGGGATACACTAAAGAGATGGAAATGCCTCAGTCTGGAAAAGGCATGCCTGAGGAGAGAGATTGTGTAAGCACATAAAATCATGGGTGGCAAGGTGAAGACGGATAGAGAATATTTACTTACTGTTCCATAATGCAAAAAAATTAGGGACATTAGATGAAACTATTTTTCAGTAAGTAAAATAATAAAGGAAGTACTCTTCATATCCCTAAAAATAATTTTGTGGAACTTACTGCTCTAGCTGTATTGGATGCCAATATAGACAAATTCAGAGGGAAACACTCACAAGGGAGCAGCACACATGACACTATTGATGATTTCCTTAGGTCAGAAAAGACTGAATGCAAGAACCTGGGGAAAGAAGTATCACTCTAAATTTGCCTTGATGTTTTACTGCTACTAACATAGGTGTCTTCTACTAATTTCATTGGATACTGAGTTGGACAGACGGTACAGCCATTACATAAAGCACATTTCAGAAAAGAACGTATCCATTTACTTTGCTGTTTCTGATCTTTATTTCACTAATTCTAATACATTACTCTAATACAATATATTCTATTAATTTTAAATGTCTTCATTGACTCTCTATGGATTATGAGTCTAGAATCTAACTGCGCTTTCATATGAAATTTTGAGCAGAAAACCTGAGTAAAAAGAAACTGTAGAAGTTTATTCTATTAATCTTGTGTGCTCTGAAGTCTACACTGAAATGCCACAAACATTTCCACAAGAGCCTCTGTTGGCTCATATGAATAAAAAAGGTCATAGTTGGCCTTCATTAGAGCCATGCTGGAAACCAGAGATAATAATAAGGGCTTATGAATCCAGGAATATGGCCAGAGAGGATGAATTCTGAATGAGAACTCAGTTTCATTTCAAATGCCATGTGTAATTCACCCACTGTCCCTTTCAGAAACCTCCACAAGGTGAAAGACAGGAAGACAGAGCAGCATTTCTACAAAGCATGACCAAGCATTTTGTTTGAAGGTCATTCTTTCTCCATGGAATATATGAAAGAAGAGCTCATGATTTGATTGCTTTAACTGGTCAATAATGTTCCTTTTATGTAGCCCGAGTATAAATGTCTGCAGATTAAAATTGTATCTCTGAAGAAAATGTATTGAATCGTCAAAGCATCTACTCTTTTAAGCAGTAAATCTTCTATAAGCAAACTATCTTAAAAAAAAAAAGTGTTTATTTTTACATAGAATCCCATCAGATTTGATAATACTGTGACTACTCATATATTGTAATACCTAATAAAAGGTCTTACTCTGCTCCCACAGCAGGTGCCAAAACTATGCAATATTTAATCTCAAAACAGTTGGATGGTCCGATCTTCTTATAGAAATTAATTTTACTTTCAAGCAGTTATGTTCACTTGCTCTTGCATCACAGTTCTTATATGACCAGTGGCTACCCTGGAATGGGTGCAGAGCACAAAAGCCTTAACAAAACAAAAAGTTATTTGAGTCTTTAAAATTTTAAGTACTCAAAAGAAAAACCCTAACAAACACTAAGACTGAGAACAAACACTAAGACTGAGAAAAAAATAGCTTTGTGATTCAAGCGTCCAATCTGCAAGAATTGTGATGAAGATGTGTTTTCTCTCTCATTAGCGGCAAATGGAGACAAAAGTTGAAGATATTGTACATTCTTCTATTTTTAAATTTACATTAACCAAACACAAGAGAAAATAAATGCAGCTCCCTGCAGAAAGCACAAATATTTCTGTTCCTAATATTATTGTAAGGCTGTGTTTTCATGTTAAGATGCCCTTGGCAACAAAACTAGTTTTAGAGTTTCCTGTCCCCAACCACTAGTTTGCACCCCCTATCTCAGTGCTCTGCTGGTGCCAGAACAACAGAATATTTGTTTCTGGAACGCACTTTAAAGCCTTATGAAACATTATTTTGGCTGATGAGGGGACGTTGAGGGCTCATGTACTCATTTAATTATTTATATATTTCTGAAGTAGGATCACTTCCCTCATCCGTATCTGAGGTGACACAACTAAGTGACTGCTCTGCTGCTTCCTAGAAAGGAAAACATAGGGAAGGGAGGAAATAGAAAGACTTTCTGACCAAAGTCAGGAAGCCACTGGCAAATTTCTACCATCAATCCACAGTCACAGAATTCTGCACAACCATTTAATTATGAACCTTATCAGTTCCCTCCCAGTCACCTCCCTTCCTTTTGCATTGTAGAGAAGGCTATTTTATAGTGGCAGAGAATATGGATGTCTCTAGTTAACAAATA
Organism: Limosa lapponica baueri; assembly: GCA_002844005.1. Lineage (NCBI taxonomy): Eukaryota > Metazoa > Chordata > Aves > Charadriiformes > Scolopacidae > Limosa > Limosa lapponica. Next base: position 1,816,048 of record KZ505677.1, read on the forward strand.
TATCCATTTTGCTGTAATAGAATTCAAAAAGATGTACAGTGATGACTGCTCAAAATAAACAGAACTTATTGCTATAATGAAATATAACTTTTTTATGAAGAAATGTGTGAAAACAGTGCACAGTGTATTTGCATAACCCTAAGCCAGAAAATATAAAGCTCAAAAGCAAGACACTACAATGAAAAGGTTCTCACAGAAATCTGTAGAAAACACAGAATTTACACGATTTGGTTGTACAAACAGGAACTTTGTGAAGTTCATAAATACCTGCTCAAATCTCTGCTCTTCCACTTTGATCAGTCTGGCCTCTGATTTTATGACCACAGTTTATAATTGATGAAAACAGGGACAGTGACATGAAATCTTCATTTCAATGGCCGTAGTAGTTAAAAATGGCCAGCCAGAAATGGAATTTTTCTAAAAAATTCTAGATTTTATGTAATACTTATCTATTCTTTTGCAGTATTTTTTCCATGTACTGTCTACATGTTAAGCCCTTACAGGGATGCAGTGTAGGATGGGGAAAAGAAAAAAATAATTGCAGCACTTTTCATTTCTCCTCCACCAAGGCTTTTAAAGTGAACTATTAAGAACTCAATGGTTGTAATATCCCAGGCAGAACTGCTTAAGAACCACGCTGCTGCTAACATAAAGGAGTCATGGTGCCACAGGTTTGGTAAGAAGGGGTTTCTCATATTTTACATTCTACTTGAAGAAAACAGTGTGAAAAACTAACCTCCTCTCTGTAAAACCTTAAATCACAGTTTTCCTCTTGTGAGTTCTGCAGTGAGAAGGAAGTCTCATCTCACATCCAGGTTAGTACACTTCTGGTTAACGCTGCATTTTTAAGATGCCCAGATATGGGAAAATTAGTCTTGAATTAAGTCAATTAATGCAGCCCAAAGACAGACCTCTAATTCTTTCTGACATCCAGAGTGTTTTGTATGAATTATGACTTTGGGTAATTACCTAGGTAGTACTGATCTAAGCGTCAGACAAAAAAAAAAAATAATGAAGTATTAGATCTTTTGTTTTCTTTTCAAGTTTCTTTCAACTACAAAAAAACATAAGCCTTCTTTTGTCATGCGTTGGCCATAAAAAATACTTGTTAAAAACTCTGATTTGGAGTCTTCAAAAATGGTGCAAAATGGAAAGCAGTCTACTCAAAGTCAGTCTGGCCACGCTCACTAAATGGCAGTTTGACAAATCTCCCCATGTGGTTCCCTGAAACAATTCTACAAAAGAGTATCCCATGAGAGCAAAGCACAGAGAAATGCAATTGGACTATTTTGTCTTGCTATTTTTGAATGGGGATGGGTAGTATCAACCCAAGTTATGTTTATGATCAACTGAAAGCCAGTCAGCTATTTTGGAAAATTCTTCTAAAGCTGTTTCCAAACATTTAGGCTACAAGCAAAAAGCATCTATTCACAAACCAGCTTTCCTACAAGACAGTAACAAGGTGGAATGACAAGGTACACAGTAAAAAACACTCCCTGACAGTTTTCTGTTCTGACAAAGTTTCCTGCTATGACTCAGAGCAGCACAGTAGAGGCTATTACTCACATCCCACTCCTGTGAGGAACCAACAGCTGAGATAAACCCCAGATGCAATAGCATGTCTCTAAACCTCCCAGCTACGCCTGTTTTTCCACTGTGCTCTGACCGTCCTACCTTTCCATGAAAACACCAGAACAGACCAGTGAAAAAAGCCATTCAGTGGGTACTGACAAGAAGGACTGGTATTTTTTTTATGAAGTGAGGGATACTTAATGTGTGTTAGACCTGGTGAGCCATAATCCAGTTTTATTAACTTCAGAGGGGAATTCCTCCACTCATCTCCAGGTCAATATATCATTCCATCCCTCAATGGGACAAATGTGGAGTGAGTAATGTACATCTTTTATTTCCTAAGCACTGTATGATTGAGAATCTGATTTAAGTGGAATTTTCTTGTGAGATATGAAGCTCTCTTTTTAACTTGTTACTATATTTTGGTTACATTTTGGCAATGTTAAAATGTCCCTGATGATATTCAGGACCCTTTCCAAATTAGGCTGTTATTTATGTCATTCAGCAAATTTATTTTTCAGCTTATCTGCTCTGGTGAGACAGTGCTGTACACTAATAGAATTTGATTCCTTTTTCATTTAGGTCTACCCAGCGGTAAGTAATTTGTGGTTCTTGTCTTCAAAGAAAAGGGAGAGAAATACTCTGGATTGTCACACGCGATGCTCTCTTTTCTTTTACAGTCAAATTCAGAATAAAGAAAACAAAGCTTCTTACAGGCAAGACTGCCCTGCAGCCGGTGGTAAAATTGATAGAACCATTTTAAGTCTAGGTCAGGCATACATCTCAAAAGATGAGATGAAATAATGTAAGTCAGTAACCACAAGAGCCATTCCGCCTATAGAATCAATTTTTCATCCAAACAACTAAACCATTGCACATTTTAAAACCAAATTACACACTGCTCAACAGGTCTGTTGGGAGTACATTGGGAAGACAAAACCACATATTTTAATGTACCAGACCAATGAGTCTCCTTTGCTTTTTAGTTTTATGGCCTTTATTTTGCCTCTGAATGTTACAAGATAACAAAGACTGATCAGCTGAGCATCCATTAACTCCTTTAGAAGTGATGGGATTTATAATAGTAGCAAAGCTGCCAGTTTTCTCTTCTGTCTCTTGGGTAAATAAAGAATAACTGTCTTCCAGATGTGCTGGCAGTATGCACTATATCCAGTCTGTCTGTCTCAAATTCTTTTCCTCAATTCAGTAATTTTTATGCTAAAAAGGAGCATTATATTGTTTAGAAATGATAAAAATACAGACGAAAGTTGGACTGTTCACTAAAAAGTAATTTATGTACACAGTTTCCTATGATACAGAAAAGTTGGGATGTTGTTGTCTTTGTACTATGCATCAAATCTATGCATGTAAAACACTCTTGAAGCCAGAACAGTAGGCCAGACCAAAAGTGTTCTGGGACATTTCCAAGTTGGCTAGAGCAACTCAATATTCATCTAATACCCCAGAGCCACACTATTTCAGCCCACTGGCTGCAATGTCTTCTGAGGTACCAATTACATCACCAAAAGGTACAGAGAGGATGATAGGATCTACTCACTGACAAATCCCCTGCTCTCTTTATTTTTAAATGCTTTTCCAGCCCTTGTATATTCCCATACAAGTTACAAATATTTTTGCTGAGCACATTCCTATACTTATGGATAAACAATTAAAGGATCAAAGAAATTAAGTCTCACCACTCTCTTCAGAAAACACTATCTGTTTGAAGACCTCTGCTGACTCCCTGCACATGGGCAATTTCACAATATCACAAACTTCTAATTCTAGGTAGCTATTTAGCTGTCACAGAGATCTACCAAGGTTCAATTAAATCTAGTAAAGGGGCACAGTTCCTCAATACATACTTTCCAAATGACCTACAGGTTTTCTGTGCTGTCCTACTCCAAACTGCTGGTCTCAGCTTTATGCTACAGTAATTTCAAATATTTATCAAATTTTTAATTTTTATACTATATAATACATGAAAAAAAACATTTCTTGCTAAAATTTGTGGTTTACTCTCAAAGCTCATAAAACAGTATCTGAATTGACAGCAAAATCTACTGCTGCTAAGTTTTTTGGTCTTCACTGTGGTTTAGCAAGGCAGGTCAGTGAATAGGTTCCCATTCAGGCTCATGCTAGAAGGTGTATTTATGCTATTTGTATTGGACCTTTCACACTAGCTTAATAAGACTACCTTAAAGGCCTTTGTTAAGGTCCAGCAAATTGCATTTGCTTTTTTTGAACCCTTTCAAAGCAAGTTTACACACTCAATTTTTTTGTACCCATGTCCCTATTATGGGTCTTCGAATTTGTTTAAACTACCTCTTCAGTTTACCAAAATCATATAAAATTCTAATCATATATATGAAGGTATTTGCAGTAAGTCATTACATATTGCAAGTCTAACGTGTATGCTTTCCACTTCTTCATTTAGGTCATTGGTGAAACCATTTGGGAGTCTGGATCCACAACAATCCCAAGGAAATTTCTTTTGATACATCCTTGCTTTTTAACAGTAATCTAGTGTTCCCTGAACACTGTTTTAATAGTGTATCAATAGTTCCCTGATTATTCATCTGATTTTGCATCCATTTGTGGAAGTTTTCCTCATTTATGAGATAGTAGCAAAACCGTTACGGAAGTCTAGACAAGATAACAGCTACTTCTTGTACAACAGCAATGCCTAACAGCATAAGAACTGTATCACTATATAACAGTAATTTTGATAAAGGACTAAAGATAATGCAACAACTAATAGATACGAGTTACAAGTACTTCTGAAAGCATTGACTGTCTATCTGTCTATCAGAAATCTCTTAATGGACCTATTATATTTGCAGACTGAATGACCCTAGATTAAACCTACAACAATAAGGAAGTATACATAATGACATTGTGCTAATAAATGTCATGTTATCAGGAAGCCACATCTCATAGGTTTCTGAAGAAAAAACCACAAAGTATATCAGAGGATACAAAAGTAGTAACACAAGATAAGAGAAACCTCAGAAGCATAAAGATAATGCCTAATGGTATCAATGCAAATTATAAAAGATTAGCTTCTGAGAAATGCAATAAAAGTTTATTTAAGGTATAGCTCAAGCATGTGTAGACTGTGTAGCAACATACTGCAGCTGCCCATGATTGACAGCCTAGGCAGAAATGTCTTTGATTGTGTATAACTGAAAAAAAAAACCCAGAGAGCTGGAAAGGCACCTTCCTTCAGAGTCTGTTATAGAGAACTAATCACTCTAATATCCTGTATCGATACATAGGTATAGGTAAGTTCTACCTATCTGCTTGTTGGGGTCTTGTACCCCAACCTTGGTTGTAACTTGGATGCAATACACATGGATATTCCAAATATATTTTATAAAAATACACTCTAAAACAAGTAAGAAGATAATTCATAAATATTTATAATGGCAAAGGGAGAAAATGCTACTTCTCAAAATATGCTAATGATTTGCAGTATCATGCAACTACAGCAGCAAATGTTGCTAAATTTCCCTCAAAAATTATAACTTATTTATATAATACAATGAATTAACTGAGGATTTCTTCCATGTCAGCAGTTCTCTTGTTACATTTTTGGCAATTCCAATTTCATTTTGAAACACATTTTATTTTACTCATACTTTATTAATCCTGAGAGGGTAGCTAGTGAGAACAGTACTCTAAATTAACCTAAAGGCTGATAGCAAGACTACCTTTGCTTTGAAAAGATAAAAGCAGAGCCAATAAAACAATGTTTGTCTCATAACCTCAGCCCTTCATAATCAAAGTATACAATGAAGAAGAGAAAAATACATTCAGATGACAACTCACTATTACAAATATTTTTCAACTATTATTCAGAGAAAGTTCTGGGTTGTGAGGTAACATTGAAATGTGATTCAAATTTCACAGATTATTATAACAAGGGTTGTTACAAAAAATAGTAGTGTGTCCACGCAAGAGAGCTGGGGCACTCAAACACTCCAAATAAAACAGAGTTATCATATTTAATATACAATATATGAAAGAGTATTCACACAGAAATGAAAGGATACTCTGCTCAAATTATGTCACTTTAAAGATTGCACAATGAAAGGAATAAGTTTTACTATTTTTTTTTCTCAAATGCCAGTTAAGATAGATAGATTATACTGGCATATCTAAATTTATGGAGATTAGAATTCATGTATATTGCTGCAATTATTTAAACCTCAGAAAATAACCACATGCAGAAAATCTTGCTAATCTAAAAATATTCAAATCATGTTATACCTTTTTTTGCCATGATTTCCCTGAAGCCTGTCACATATTTCTAAACAGTTCTAGAACTTCTTTCTTATCTCACAAAATGCCATATCCACAGGACTGTCATTTACTAAGATAACATTATCTGACAGACTGATGTATGCCAAATAACCGAGTACTGCAATATTAGGTCTTCCATACTTTTTTAGGTTGCTGGTTCTTTGAATACCTGTTTTTGTAGCAACAGTCCTCTCAGAGAAAAAGGCTAGAGAGAATGTTTGTGTTACCAGAAATCTTTCAACCTCAAAAAGAAAAGAATACGGAAATGGAGAGAGAAAATCATCCAAATAAATACTACGTTACCTTTTCAGATAGAAAATCTCAAAGAAACATCTCCTCGAACATACAAAAGACAACTTATTCCTCCTCAAATCCACACTCGCTTTCTAAAATCCAGTAGAAAAGTGAACTTCACATATAATTCTATTGGGAGTAAATGCCAATTTACTATTGTCATCAATGAGATTATTTTTAAAATGGCAGAAAACCATGTCACAGATCCAGAATTTTTAATCAATATGGTGGACGAAGTCGGCATCTGAATGACACCACACAGTAGAACACAATTTTCTTTTTCCAGTTTGTTTTAAACTCCTATATTTCTTTCTGATATCCAAAGGAGAAAAAAAAAAAGTAATTAGGAAATTACATAGAATTAAAACTGCATGTGCAATCTTACACTTTTATCCTTGTGCACACATAGTATAATAAAGCTTTACATTGCTTTGTGTCCTGCTCAGAACTTTTACCCTCTGTTTTTGTCTCACTACCTTTTTGTCTTGTCTATCTAACACACTCCTAAAGCCTTTGAAGTACAAACCAAGGATCCCTGTCCAATGGTGCTATTATCTCATCTGGGAAAGCATCCCAGTCTCTTCCTTTTTTTCCCAATTTTGGTTCTGTTTGTTGTCCTTCTCCTTCCCAGGACCCCTCTGCTCATATTGTTCCCCATCCTCCTGTTTGATCAGTTTGCTCAGCTCCTTGTTCCAAGGTCTTTCTGAAATTCCAGGTTGCCTATGACCTCTCTGCACTTCTGTCACAAGTGCTATCTCCTCAAGGTAAGAAATCTATACCTAAAATCATGAAGTTAAAAGAGCTTCTCAAATTATTATCCTCAGACACACCTCCTTAAACTCAGTAATCTATGACAGTTTCTTTGTTCTAATGTAGCTAAACAAGTTTTTTCTTCAGCATTGCTTTTCAAATGCCTGAACTGAAACTGATGAAAACAAAATTCGATAAGAGGGCTAAATTCGAGACTGAATAATTTAGCACAAATATAAAAAATATGATAAACTATAAACATTTTAAAATCAATTCTTATAATGAGAAATGTCAGGAAATCTAGCAAGTGCTAATAAGCTAGGCTAAAATTTACATAAGAGTGTGTCTAGATAAGACAGTGTACTGATACTTCTTTACAGGTGCTAATTGCCCTAATTTATTGAGTCCCACACTTCCATTTATTTACTTTCCAGTGCCCTCTCTCTATCTAATTGAACCTAATTGAAGTGGTATATATTTCCTTTTCAAAGTATTCCACCCGTCATTGACTGAATCGAAAGCTTTGCTTGAGAAAAAACTGAGCAAGCACTCCAGGATTCGCCCCCAGCTTTTTCTTTTGCTAAAGAAGCTGGGTAAATGATGTTGTTTCAATCAGTCACAGACAATGTAACAGCCGACTTCCAGTTCATAATTCCATAATCATGCTTGTTTGCCTCCTTTTATTTGTAGGGTTTTAAAAGGTTCATTTCTCTTTAAAGAAAAGTCTTACGGCAGGCCCAGCATACTCAAAAATAAAGAGGAATTAATATTTATTGTCCTTTAATAACACAGATTTAATTCCGATCACATGCAATCTCTTCTGAATTTCTTGATAAGTCTTTGTTTAAACTAAAGAATTTATGTTTATGTCCCAACGCAAAATCAAGTATTCAAGAAATTACAACAAACTGAAATAAGTATAAATACATAAACTACATATTGGGCTAAATTGCTTTCCTTCAGCAGTAAACAGCTTTGTGACATCTTTTTAACAGATGGACCCTAAAATGCTGGATTGTTTTGCTTCGTTTGGCCAACGTTTCTTATGGCCCCATGCTCAAGATAGGCTCAACTGTTTGCTGAAAACATATATATTCATGCAGCAGATGGTAGGTTGTCAGGTGTCAGTCTATACTCTCCTGACAAAATAGAGTATATCTAGCTTAATCCTGGCAAGCAAAAGCTTGGAAAAAATAATGAACCCTGAAAGTTTATGAATTCAAATGTTACCTACTACAGATCAATATTTCTTACTTTTCTAAATGAAATGATACCTTGACATCCTGCCACCCTGCATGGAAAACATATAACACATCCTTCCTCTTCCACTAACACAAAAGCCAAATTTTGTTCCAAATCTGTATCAGTTTAACCATAGCGCTGATGAAATAATAGGTTATTCAAAGCTTCTGATCTCTTAAACTGTGTAAGCACAAGGAATGATAGATTAATTATTTGCCATGGTTTTTTAAATTAATTTGAGTATAAATTAAATTATTTTAACAAGGCGTTCTTTTCCAATGGAATTCATTTCCTTGTTTTGTTTTGGTTTTGCATAACTTACTTTCACAGGAGTTCACAGGAAAAACACACCTACATAAGGCTTTCCTTTTACAAGACCTTTTACCACCACACTCAAATTGTCTAATGCCTTTTCAAAGGTATATCAAACACAGAAACAATCACCAGTGTGTGCAATTAATAAAGACATCTCTCTAGACAACAATATACTTACTGTATGTCCTCCTAAATAGGAAGCGTTAATACTAATCCCAATTAACACTTGTTTTTGATACAAAATTCCATTACTTTGGTTTTCTTGTGAAAAGGAATGAATCTGTTTGCTTTAAGGAAATATCCATAGAAGGGAATTTCAGAAGGTGCCAAGCACTCAAGCCAATGTTAAAAAATAAAGTTAATTCAAACACAGAACCAATACAGAAACTCTAAAAAGTTTTCTAGTTTAAAAGAAAAACAACTTTCAGAAGTAAATAGAGACATCATATATATGCCTTCATTTTATGGATATCTGGTTTACAATATCCTAGACTTGCTCCCTTTAAACTGCTGGATTACTCTCTTAGGGAAAATACAGTTCAGTTTGTTGCTAAAGAACAGAGTTTCTAAAAACTGAGCTGTTCCTAAAGAACAGGGTTTCTGAGGCAGAAGAGTTCTTCAGCATTTTGTAGCTACTCAAAGCTTTAAAAACAAGGCTTGGGACATTAAATCACTGTTCAGAAGGAACAGAGAGCATTACCCAGCAGACATATTCACAACAGCTCCTTTTTTTTACTGGAGAGAAATGTAGTTTCATTTTGAACCACATGCATTCCTTTCAAGACAATGCTTTTGGAGATGTTAGCTATATCTTGCCACTTGCAAAATACAAAATAGGAAAACCAACAGCAAAATAGTCAAAAAGTTGTTATGTTTTGTTTTAAAGCTGGGTAATTTTTTCCATACTGGAGAAGGGTTCTATTCAAGTCCACACAACTTGGACACTCAAACATAACAGAAGTGCAGATTTCTATGGTCTAAATCTGTATAAGTTATTTTGACTCACATATTCTTTTTACTGCTTGTAGTATCTGTGTGGCACATCCAGTATCCATTCAATCAACAGAAGAGGAATTTAGTACTTTTGTTATCAGAAATTCTATATGTAGTAAAAACTATCCTCTATAGTGGATGTATATTTATAAACATATTATTTGTCCACTAAGGCTTCATAAGGAGTTAGCTGACTCATGTTAGAGGAATCAAATTATTATGTTTTCAACTTTGATATATCAAACAGCTTGGGCATAATACATATTGTCTTAATACCTTCTGAGATTTATCATATGGAGAAGTAACAGAGTGATAGAGAAATGCATCTTCATTATTTCTCCACAATTAACTGCTTTTACTGGAATTGCATGTATTTTTCCCAGTCCACTCTTGTTTCCTAAGTCAAAATTTTCATCCTCTCGAACTTTCAGATGTTCAAGGATCACGTTTTGCAACAATTCAAGAATATCATAGATGTTTTTACAAAGACAGTGAAGTGGGTTAAAAAGAAGAAGAAAAAACAATCCAATGTTACAATTTACAAAATTAAATATTTGCATGTCTTTTTTTCCTTCATTGTCATATTCCTCTTAAGATGAATTTCTGGGAACACCAACGCCCAGACAGACTTCGTAGTTCAACTCCTGTTAAAAGCAGTCTAGACCAGAGACCAGTGGCAGAGATTTTGGATAGACACAGATTCATTTACCCTTTCTGTGACAGACAAAAGAGCATCGACAAATTTGTTCTCTCCCATATAATAATATGGGAAAACTGCAGAGGGAGGTCAACGCAAATATCTCCTTGTGAGTCTAACAGAAGGTGATTATTACATTTTTGTAATTTGAAATAGTCTTAGTTGGACAAAGGATGTCACCATGATTCCAAAGGTTCACTGCAGAAACAATCGCTATTTTGCACAACTTTTGGAGCAGTGAATTTTAAAAAAAGATGTTCAGAACTCATTCTACTTGCCTTCATACATTCACAGCATCTCAATTCGTGATGGCCTAGAAATTATAAAATGTAATCCTGAGATGTTATTTAAAGCATTTTATGATGAAAGAAGATTTAACAGCCTTTATATCAGCACAGAGGTTAATATTGTCACCACCTTTTTATAAATGAAAAGCTATCTATCTTAGTCTGATTCAATATACACAACTGAAATCAATGAGAGTTCTATATAAAGAGCAAGGGTACAGAATGATGCAAAATGTCAAGAGCTTCTTTTTATAGATACTGAAATTGTAACAAAAAAAAAGAGAAAAAAAAAAAGTCAGGTTTGAAAGGAGCGGATTCTTTTGAAGTGAAAAATATTATCTTACTGTATAAACACAACTATGCAAAAGCAGAAACTCTATTCAACATCTTAGGCACTGTCCTTGAGACCCAATCTTTTGATTGTTTAGATTTTGAAAAGGATCTCATTTCATTTGAGCTTCCATAGAGCACAAACTGTAGGAATTCCATAAATTGATATTATATTTTCTTTTCAGGGAGGAGCAGAGATTTATTTTAAACTGAAGCTGAATGGCAGATATTGTTATTTTTGCTTCTGTAGCAATAGCTGAGGTAAAACATTCTTCCAATACATTTCTTAATGATTACTTAAGTAGCTCTTAATTAGTAGATGTTTCTTCTGGGTAGCAAAATATCCTGTCAATCCACATGAGACTCCTTTTAACTTTTCACTTGACTTTGGGATAGTGACTTAGCTAAAATTACACCTTTCTGATTGAACTATAACCTAGTGTGCTCCAACACTACTTCACTGCTACTGATTACATGAATTAATCAGTGCTATAATATAATGACTTTAAAAGTAGAAAAGGCTAGGCTTTTACTGAAAGTTGATTTTTGTACGACTAATAAACTAGAAAATTTACATCATAAATAATTATTGAGAAATTAAAGTTTAAAACTATTACAAGGCACTAGAATTGCAGAAACATGATAGTTTTACCTTTGCTGTTGAAGTCAGAAAAGATGAATAGCAGATACCAGCTTATTTTAATACATTTATAACAGAGGAAACTGTATTCCCAAAGGCCACTATGCTATTTTATGCTATCTTTTCATTGCCTCTAAAAATTTACTATATTTTTCCTACATAGGTAAAAATATGTATTTTCAGATTTACTGATGAGATACTACTATTTCATATTTACTGCTCGGATACACTGCAAATTCTTCATAGACTCCTTACAAGTATTCAGGGTTAGATTCTATAAAAAAAAAAATAGATGAACTTAAACCAAAACATTGAACCATTTTGTCAACTTTATTTGTCTTTGATACACTTTGGCCAGCTGAGTCCTAGGTACCACAGGGTGACTCTTTCTTTGCTAGAACCTGTGAAGAAATAATACAAGCACAGATACATGACCTAAACCAAACACATTGTGCTGCACGAATCCTTCTTCCTCTTATCAGAAAATACGCTGCTCTTGCTCCATGACTTTGGCCCTATTATCTTCTTATAGAAGTAGGCAAATGATACTGTGATGGCAATTTCACTTAAATTAGAAAAACCAACTTCCTGACTTGTAAGAGAAGATTACTGTTCTGAAGAAAACATCTATTGATATATTCAAGAACTAAGTTTTCTTTCCTTCTTTAAGGTCTTCAAAACATCCAGCAGATATGAAAAAAACCTGCATTTGGGACAAGCCACCTCTGGCTAACTACTGACTACAGTTAAATTCCCTTTTCTGACAAAGTTTCAAAACCTAGCTAAAAGCCAGTTTCAGGCCTGTTCACAAAAGCCAATGAACTTAGATGGGGCACAATGTGGATTCAAGGCAGACTACAGAAGTGAATGACTTCTAGTGGTCCTTTGCTGTCATTGATTAGTGGGAACCTATTAATTTTAATAGTCCTATACTGCTCTGTGACACAGCTGGTAACAGTGGCAGAACAATTTATTGAATGTACCTGAATGCTTTCTGAACAAAAAGCGCAAAATATGCTGCTGGGGATCATCATCTAGGCAAAAAAATCTTCATCTTCAGAGTCCTTAAAACAACCATTCTTGTCCTCATTCTATTCCGTATTCAGGGGCAAGTGTGAAGTGAGTTGTAATGTCTGGAAAATTGCACCTGCAGGATGTGTCAGTAACACACACCAATATAAAGTATAACTAATCACAATCTATAACTTGTCACCCTTTCTCTCTCCAAACCCAGTTAGTCCTCCCTCACCATAGCAATTCCCTTCACCTCAAACCCCTGCTTGTGTATCAAGGATGCAAGGCCCAGTGGCGATATCACCCAGCTGCCTAGCTTTGGCTCCAATGACAGACAGAAGTAGGACTATTAATTATTAGCAGTTCAAGAACTTAAGAAAGTAGATGCCAACATAGAAAGGCATAAAACCCTAAAGAAAAATAGGGAGAGGCTGGTTGGTCTGGGTGAGGACTGCTGGGTCACCAGTGTCATCCACATCAGCACTGGTGATGGTGGATAGACGTGTAGCAGCTGTGAAGACCCCTTCCAGGGATTTGCAGGTATCAACTGTTCCTCTCTTAACTGCTGCCTGTCTAGCTAGCAATGACTCTTTGCTGCCTCATAGGAATGGTGAGTATGTTAATGCTTAGCCTAAGAGTTCATTAGATCCTGCCTATCTATTGTATATCAAGCGAGAAATTATTGCTTTACAGTTTCAAGTTATGTATGTCCTGTTTGCAGAACTTCTTTGCACCTTGCTAAAGAAGCCCAAACAAACTGACCCATAACAATCTCCACTACTGTTAAAAAATTTGTCTGGATAAATAACACTTGGCTGATACCAACTTGGGATAAGGTTCATATGCTTGAATTTGGCAAAGGAAATTACGTTGAGGAGTTTTATCTATAACATCATCTCCTTGGTTTAAAAATTTGTGTCTGTAAACTTGTTGAGACAGATTACAATGTAAGGCTGCTCCTGAGTTTAAGATGTTGAACTATGATAGTTTATACTTTATGTAAAGAATGTGTTCTACTATCTATAGCTGGCTCAGACAGTGCATTTCATCCTAGCAGGTTACAGACTTACCCCACATATAATATATGCTTTCCTGCCTCCTGGCTTCAGCAATACAACACACCTGGGCATGAAGTCACCAACCCTGAGGAATATACAACACTTACACAAGACAGCAAGGAGCATACTCAGAAATAAAAGAAACAAAAAATGTATCAGATCCCTACATTGACTGCTTACAGAACACAAAATCTTTACTTTCTTCTACAAGATTGCAAATGCTTAGGTCTAGGACACCAAGAGAATATATAAAGCAGTGGAACGAAGGAGCTAGGTGAAAATTTCCATTTCTCAGATATAACAGATACTCTATGTGCATATAGAAATTGCTTAAAGAGGTTCATCAGAACAAGTCTGACACAAGTCTGGAATGAACTTTGGGATACAAGAAAAAATGGACTTGTCACCAATTTCTATTCCAAACATTGTCTGCAATTTTTATTCATGCTTCTGCTGGAACCTAAAAACAACAGAAAAATATTAAAATATATTAAAAAGTCTAACACATTTTTCTTGGGTGGTTGTCAGATCATTTCATGATTTACAGGAGGATGCACAAGCCCTGAGAAACGGTCATAAGAACCTACACAGCTTGCTTTGGTGCTCACGGTGAAAAGTTCTCCTAGCTCTTTCAGGTTTATGACTTCACTTGATGAGCTCAATGCTTTTGAGCCAGATGGTGGAGCCCCTAGCTGCACTATTCTTGTACATGGTTAACAGCATCAGGAAAGTTCCAGTACAACTGAAAAACGTCATGTTTTAAAGACTGGCCCAAAGAAATTAGCGTTTAAAAGAAAAGACATTTCTTTTAGATTAAGGCAATCTGCATCTCCTATGAAACACTGAAACACCCTTTCTTATCTATACACAAGTTTGAGCTTGTCCATTTTAACACTTTTTGTTAACACAATGGAGAGTAAACCATTGACCTAAACAAGGCAAGCTGTCAGTGAGCCACAAAATTTATTTTTTTAAATCCAATGTTATTGATAAAAATGAATTTAACAATACCTTGTCAAGCTTTTCTTAGGACAATGAGCCTCTGAAACACTCTAACCTGTCATCTTTATTTCTTCCATATGCAAACCTGTACACACTCATAATGAAGAAAACCTGTTGTGAAAACAAAACTATAAAATATGCAACAAAAATCAGCATGACATGAACATGATATATCATATTTTTGCATTTGTTGCATTTCCTGGGAGCTCACACAGGTTTGGTTTTTATTTAATTATCACAAGAGGTAATAAAGTTAGAGGCATGCCAACGGGGAACAGGTCATTACTGACAGTTGTTAACATCTTAATACAATCCACTGCTCTTTTAATCACTCAGCAAGTAAATTAATTAGCTGTTAAAGGTCAGAAAATTTTTCCCCAAACCTAACCATAGTACATAATTTCTTTCTTTTATTATACATTTTATAGACATTATAAACATACTAATTTCAATTCATTTCAATATATAAAAAATATTCATCTCAACTACTGTGTGAACAGTTGATTGGAATGTAACCTGAGAAGATGAAGTATCAGGTTCATGATAAACATAATTTTTTCCTTAAAGATACAAAATCTGTCACCTTGTCAGTATTTATGAATTCTCTCAAGTAAAGTTATGCTTTATAGCATGAAATTTTCATTACAAATACCTAAGTGCTCCCAAGCCACAATGGAAGATTCTTACTTGTCTTGTATGAAAAGCAACCTCTTCCAATGGCTACCAGCATCCTGGATTTAACACATAAGGTGGTACTCAAGATGATTTTCTTTGAAAGAATATGATTATGTATATACATTGCCTTAAAATTAATAGGAATAAGCTGCCTCACATTTACAGCAGAGTAAGAGTATACAGGTATTGATTCAGAAATAGCTTGTAGATATAGCTGCACCCAAAGTTACATAAGTGTCAAAGATGAGTTGCACAACATAAATTTCTGCATTAGATTTCTCATTCTCCCATTGTCACTTTTTCCCACCTTACTGTCATGTTTAACACCTACTTCTCCTTCCTTCTCCTAAACTCCTACACACTCATACACAAATATGCTTTCATTGCTATCAACTATTTAGTCCATATGTTCAAGATATTTTCAAGAACAGATAGTAGTTTTGAACAAAACTGGTTACTTACAAAACTGCATTTTCTTTATTGTGCTACTCAAAACCCTGCATTTTTCATTTTTTCTAATACTGAACTTTATATTATGTATTATTACATGATAATAATGCATAAAGTGCAATACAGTGTACATTTCTAATACAGCAACAATATAAATTGATATATATGCATAGATAACTGACACTGTGTTCCACATGACATCCTCATCTCTAAATTGGAAAGACATGGATTTGATGGATGGATCACTCCGTGGATAAGGAACTGGCTGGATGGCTGCATTCAAAGGGTTGAGGTAAACGGTTCAATGTCCAAGTGGAAATGGGAGCCTTCTAGTACCTGAAAGGGGACTACAGGAGAGATGGGGAGGGACTCTTTATCAGGGAGTGTGGTGATAGGATGAGAGGTAACAGTTTTAAACTGAAAGAGGGGAGACTTAGATTAGATATTAGAAAGAAATTCTTTACTGTGAGGGTGGTGAGACACTGGAACAGGTTGCCCAGAGAAGCTGTGGAT
>KZ505677.1:1832234-1874952 GCA_002844005.1 Limosa lapponica baueri
GTGGGAGGTGTCCCTGCCCATGGCAGGGGGGTTGGAACTCAATGATCTTTCAGGTCCCTTCCAACCCAAACCATTCTATGATTCCATGATAACTGGGCAAAATCTAATACGTGAAATAAAGCTGTTTCATTGTTAAGTTAGACTTTAGGTTCTGATTCAGAACCTATTTATGTATGTTATACATATTTAACTACATATACTACTTAGCAGTTGGGTTTAAGTCCACTAGATGTTCAGGTCTCACAAAAAAGTCAACATTTTTACTCATGTTTTATACTAGAAGTTAGGAATTCCATGGCCTTTTGTCCACTGGTGAAACCACTGATACACATAAAGTAAGTTTTCACTGAGCTGCGTCTCTAGATTAGAGAACAAATGTATTAGGAAATACTAAGTTTCTCTTATTAACACACAGATAAATGTAGACTATTATCCAAACAACTTTTTACAAAAAAGTACAGATAATTTTTATGAAGTCTCAGGTGGACTTTTCTAATCTTCCCATTAAATCAGTTTAAAATAAAAATTCTACATTGAAGCTGAGATTTGTTCAAAAACATGTTTACTGTTAGCTTTTTATAAAATTAGTTTTAGAGAACAGATGGACATTTGAATATCTGCTTAAAAATTAGTATTTATGTAAAATTTTAGGTAGAAAAAAAAAGCTGCATTTAGAGAAAATATCCAGTGGGAAGGTAAAAAAAAATCCAAAGGATAACTAGATTTTTTCAGGCTATCTTTTAAGGATTAACAAAATATCTATAACTGAAGATATCACCAAACAAATACTTTAGTGAAGCTCATCTTTGCAAACATGCTGGAAGATCCACACAGACCTGCAGTATGCCTTGCCAGTTCCTCAGGATGTTTATGTTACTTCCCCATCCAGTTTTCTAGTCATAGTGAAAATGCACAACGTAAGTCCTCAGTCATTATCTGTTCTCAGACATTAATATTTATTAGAAGTTCTCTTTTTTATTGGGATTAATTTTGGAATTTAGGTGCTAGATCTCATTCTTTCATTTTTTGTGTTCTTGAACTTTTGGGGAGGTGATTTATTAAAAAATCAATTTGTAATGACTTAGAAAAATCATTATACCAAGAACAGAATGGGCTTTTTGAAATCTGAGTTATGCTTATGTACAAAATTATTATGGATTAAATACTGTTCCAGCAGTGTGTTGGACAAGAAGCAAAATTATGAGGTCAATGCAGATTGGAATCAAATAAAATACAGAGCTCAAATCTTTACAATAAAATGAATTTCTTCCTCCTTTCTTGCACAATGCAATTATGTCATATTCGCTATGTACTTTCTTGTTTCCTTTCCTTCATCTTTGTATTTTTATCTGCCTTTATAAGCCAAAGAATGAACAGTTCTAATACAATGAAAACTGAAGCATTTTCAGAGATTAAGCACGAACTAGAGAAAAAGACCATAAAGCCAGTTACTTTCAGACTTTCTCAATGCAGACTTAAAGCTAGACTCCGCTGACTAACACATTGCATTGCTGAAGGTCAGCAAGATCTAATGTTTGACTGTACTGAGAAACAAATAAAACAATTCATTGTATGCTGCCATGAACAAACAATAGCAAATATATCAAATAGAAATAATGGAAAGCAGTGCAGAATAAGCAAAGATAACTTCAGAAATAAAGTAGGATTACAACTTCATGTACCTGTAACCACCTGTAACCACCACCTGTACATTACTTCATGTACCTGTAACCACCATCACTTCTATATAATGTACATTGCTGTTCATACCTAAGATATCATCCAAATGTATTATTCAGTACCTATTCCTATTACTTCTCTTGATGTCGGATACACTTCTAAAATTACAGCATGATATTCCATTTATTAGTTATGCTAACAAGGTGCACTTCATTTGGCTGGGATGAAGTTATTTTTTTCACAGCTGCGTTTTGGATTTTTGGCCAAACACGTTGATAACACAACAATATTTTGGCTATTGCTGAACAGTGCTTGCACAGCATCAAGGCTTTCTCTTTTTCCCATTTTGCCCCCGTCCCCAGCATGGGATGGCAAGAAGTCCAGAGTGAAAACAGCCAGGACAGCTGGCCCAAATTACCCAAAGGAGTATCCCATACTATGGAACATAATGTTCAGCAACATGAACTGGCTTAGAGGAAGATGAAGTTGGGGGGTGAGGAGTTTGGTGAGCTCCCAATTGGAGCACCGATGTAGCATCAGCTACATCAATGTAGCATCAGCTACATTGGGTGAGCTCCCAATGTAGCTGATGCTTGGCAAATGGCTGGGTGTCAGTCTGCTTGTTGGAGATAAATGATTTCTTTTGCTTTTTCTTGTTTCCTTTTTTTCCTCTTTCCTTCATCTATTAAATTGTCTTTATGCCAACCCATGAATTTTCTCACTTTTGTTTTTTTTTATTCTTTCCCTCATCCTTCTGGGCAGGGGGACTGAGTGAGCGGCTGGGTGAGTACTTGGCCGCTGGTGTGGGTCAACCTATCACACCAGGCTACATAAAAGCAGCTTTAACTTTCAATAGTATTTATATCTTTAGTAAAAAATGTCAGAACTCTTAAAAGACAACATTATGGTACTCTAGAAAGTACATGGGGACATGCACTATTATATTACATTGCTCTTATCATATTCTATTTGTGGAGCAGAGCTGAAAATCAAACACAGTTGTGCAATACAAATTTCCATGTAAACAAAAGGATTGTGCTTTTCATATCAGAGAAAGAATATTAGTAGCTTGACTGAAAAAAACACTTCTTAAGAACTCTGTCACCCAAGAGCATATCAGTCGCCCTTCCCCTCATAACGCATTCTATGCACAAGATAATACTCATATCTTTAAAACATCAGTGAATGATGTTAGTTGTTCAATAAGTGTCACAAAATTGAAGTTTACAGTAACCAGATGAGTATCAGATGGGTTTTTGTGTTTGTTGTTGTGTGGGTTTTTTTCTACCCTACTATTTCATCTGATATCGCAGTTATTCTTGTACATAAATTCAGAGAACACAGACAAAATTAGAATATTATAAGACACACAGGTTTTACCCCAATATATTTGGAATGCCTGTGTTATCTGGAAACAGGCAAGGCATGGGAGGTCTACAAGGCTGAACCTAGTACATCAGGTTACATTTTACTCTAAGGAACAAAATGCTCCTAAAGAAAAATAGAATAAAAGAAAATCATAGAATCACAGAATGGTTAGAGTCAGAAGGGACCTTAAAGATCATCAGAAATTACATAGGATGAAAGAAACACACTAATAAGAATAGCAATAGAAATTAGCTAAGGAAAATTCAATAGAATGGAAAATGTATTTATAATTTCCAAGGCAAAAACCCAACAAAATAGCCAGCAAGATATAATTCTGACACTAGAAAAACAGTAAATATCAATACTTCAGCTAAAACAAAGCTCTCAATTGACATATATCTAAGGCACATGTCCCCTTACATCTGCATGTCAATAACAATTTTTCATTTACCAATAAGAATCTGTCTACATTTACTTTTCTATGTATTTTCAAATTAAAAAAAAAAAAGCAAAGACAAAAGTCACTTTGAAGGAAAGGGGGTGCGGGGGGGAGGAGATGGGTATCATAGACTAGAATTTAGTTTTCCAAAAAAGAGCTTGAACTACTTGTGTTTAAATTCAGTTCAGCTTAACCAACAGAGTATTATAGAATACTGCTTTTATTCTATGAAGGTTTCACCAAGCAAATCTGCCAAACTATACCATTTCTTTTATTAATAATTTCTGGTGAAAGCCAACTGTTCCAGGAGTCCACCACTCTTCAAATGAAACTCCAGCTACGAAAGGATACACAGTGAGAATACCTTTAAAACTCTCGTTGTTGAAAAAATTAGTTTCCCTGTGCTTGTCTTGTTCTTTCCCAGAGGACAGTAATAATTGTCACTCATTAAGTTTATTTAAAGCTGTAACTTAGATTATGCCTCTTACCCTTATTTCTATAAAGAAATATAACGATATCAACTCCTTAAATGCTTTGACTATCAGTTTCATTATCCATTTTTTAGACATTTGACCCCACAACAAAGTAACAGTCCTGATTAAATGACCTATTTCTCTACAAAATTATGGGAAGGTTACGATTTGTATGGGAGGAACCTAAAACAAGTTGTTATACAAGAAGCTACCTGATCACATTTACATAAAAAAAGACACAGAAGAGCTGAATTTTTCTTGAACCCCACTCCCTCTCTGTGTTAGGTAACTTTCAGGGAGGTTGATTTGCACTTAGGTCTGAACTGTGCTAACTCATTTCCTGAAGTACTGCTTTGAGGCAGGATATATATATAGTGCACTGGCTATGTTACAAAAAGAAACGGGCAATTCCTGCTTCAATCTAATAAAAGGGACCTGAGCATGTCTAATAAATCAGGCTTTTCCAGGGATGAAAATGGAAGTGATTTTAATTTGTGAAACCTTAGGACTAAAGTCCTAATGCACAGCAGAGAGCAAGAAAATTCACATAACCAGATGCTGTGAAAAGGGGTAGTGAGCACCACAGTTTTGGACGAGGAACATAAGTCCTACACAAACTCTGCTTTGGATGCCTGAGGTAATTTGTTTATGTCACTTCCAGACGAACCTAATTATCAATGATCTTGTCTGATAACAAATGCTAGGTTATCTGACTAACAGCTGATGACCATGGACACAGAGGAGCAGTGATAGGTGTAGGAACCTCAGTAACCTAAGAAACAAAAAGGGAGCACACTGATGGCCTCCAAAGGCCATCAAACAAAAAGGATGCGATCATTGCTCCTGGTGAGGACATCCACTGAAGTGGGTAAAGAGGGAAACTCTCCCCTGGGAAGCCATGCACATTAAATAGGGTGATCAGGGCATAAGGTTTATTATGGGGGAAAAGAATTAGGGAAAAAAGCAGAGAGAATATTTGGTATTGTGTAAAACTTATTATGAGATAACCAGGGAAAGGACCAAAGACATGGAAAAGCAGGGGTCAAGATGGATCTGTGAGGGATAAACATGGGAAAATAGAGAGGAAAGGGGAAAAAAGAGGCTAGTAGCATGTAAACAGGTTGTTGGTCAGCACGCTTGCCTGACTGAACCCTACACTGCATCACAGCCCATCCCATCTCCTTAGTAAAATCTATCTTCTGTGTGGGTGTGCTCTCCGCTCTGAATGTGCTTGTGTGGGAGCAGTGAACTTTGACCTGGACTAACCTGCAAGGACAGTATGAGGTCTGAGTACCAGCAACTGGAGTGGGACCACAAATGTAAGGGTGTCATAGGTCCAAGTGCTCCAAGTGGTGGAGACAGTGGGGTCTAGGGGTCAGCTACTGCCTAGGCTGAGAGTCTAAGACCATGTACAGGAGAGACTTTAAACATGCATGTGTGCAGGCTGCTGGAACAGGAGAAATTAAACCCTCGACAACTGGCTTCCCTTACAACAGAAATGAAAATAGGATTGGGACAGAAGATCACCTCTGCAGAAAAATAACAAGGAAGTGCTAAGTGCAACCAAAAGACGGCTTTTGAATCATTTCTTGAGAAACACACCAGTATGTGTGTTCATGGTGGTGAAGTAATTCAGATGTTACACTGTGGTGCTATCCACTTAGGCTGGAGAGAAAACTTACAAGCAATGGCAGGTATCTCAGTGTCTTGCTAAAAATTAGATTTGGATAAATATGTATCTAATTGCATTTCTAGGTAATCAAATTCCTACATACATGAAAAATACCCTGCTATATTCAATTACACAAGTTAGTCTTCTTTGCTTACATCTAGTACCGTCCATAATCATTAATCATCCTACTGAAAACTGGCTGATGGTTCTGGTCTGGAACTTCCTCTTTTATCAATATTTTGATAGAAAATGTGTATTCTACAAGTGTTATGACTTTCAAGGGAAAATTTCAGCTTTGCTAAAAATTTGTCATTTTCTCTTAGAAAACCGTTCCCAATTACATAGAAACATCCATCCTACAAGTCAAACAGTACTGAAGCCAAAGCTAACAGGTTTTCCAGCCTTTTCAGTCCAGAACTAGGCTGGTGAGGAGAAATAGTTCCCACAGCTTTCAAATTCGACCAAGTGAGCAATACTTTCAGACTTCTCTAAACCTATTCAAGAGCAACCTAGAAATCCTGGGAAGCCTAGATGCTACGTCTACAATCTGTCTAAGATTCTCCATAGACGCAATGTCTAGAAGGTGGGATTTAAGAATGTTTAGGAGCTTCTGCGAGAAAGAGGGACAGTCTTAAAACCTAGTTAAAAGGTTGAAATGAAACATTTTTTTCTCTAAATAATTTTTTTAAAAATTTTTATTCTGCAGAGTATGTAGCTGCTCACTCCACTAAAGAGTTTTTTCCCCATCAGTTTTTGTTTCAGACTACTGAACAGAATTTATTTCAAACCTGGGGAAATACTTCTGTCTGGAAGAGATGAACCTTTCTGATATATTTCTAAACATAAAATCAGATTGCAGATCTCCTGAAAGATTTTCCACAGCTCTTTAAAAAACACGGTTTAAAATATATATATTAACTATGTATATTCATACATACACATGCACGTATGTATATACATACACATGCTATATGTAAACATTTTTGTCCAATGTCTAGTTACCAGTCCCCTTGAATGATGTCATTCCTCTGCTTTGGCACCCTTTATCTGATGGAAATATGTGTTCTTGTAATTAAAAGCTTAATTTCTGGGTATTTATGTCTGGTTATAGTAACAGTTGCAAATGCACAGATTGGAGAAAGACATTTTTTCCCAATGGCTAAAGCAGAATAGTACTGTGTACCTCCATCTGTCACTGACACGAGACATGACCTTTTTAGATCTAGTTTCTTCATCTGTAAAATGAAAACTATATCTATATTAACCTACTGTAAATTAGAATATTAACTTAATTAACGTTTTGGGAAAAGAAAGCTTAGAAACAGTCAGATGAAGAGCACTTACAAGATAAAGTGTATTACTGCTACAAATCAAAAAACATTTGGGCTGAATATATTAAAACAGTTGGTTCTAACATCAGGATTCATGTAGAAAAGAGAGATCAAATTCCTATTGATCATTCCAGTCCCTTGTTAAAACACCTGAAGAAGGTTACTTGCACTTTTGGCACTCATACTTTCACAATTATATCCTGAATAAACGTAAAGATTTGTAGTAGCTATATAGTTAGATAAATGTATAAATGAGGAGAAGCAGAGAGACCAAAACCTCAGTCAGAAGTAGGCCTCACATTTATGACTTTCTAATAATTTCCATAGCAACATGCTGCAGTATCATAAATGGACATCATGGAATTACTATACCTTAGGTCTGAATAAAAGCAGCAGATAGGAAGTGGAAATGCTAATAAAAAGTAACAGAAAGGTGAATGAAACCCACTAAAATAATGAAATCTCATTTAAAAACATCTGTAACTATTTTTGGTAAAGCTCTTAAAGATTACTTTCACTTGGAGGAATGCCACCTCATTCTTACCAATTCAGGGTTTTCACATTCACTTAACCTACATTACATAAATATTAAAAGATGATCCCTAAGTCTCTGACACATTATTTCAGTTATTAGAGGCTATTAGTATTGACATTTCTTTTCCATGTGAATCAGAATTATTCACATCTACTTTAATATTTAAGCTATGCTGAAACCTAAAACTTATGGTAAAATATTTTGATAAAAATGAGGAAAACTACCTTGGGCTTTGATATAATTTTTCCAACTTTTTGTTTTAATAAACTTTCAATCTCTTAAACACAAAAGTAATATAAGTAAACAACAAGAAGAAAGTTCAGAAACAAATTCAGTATGCATTTCCCATTCAAAGAGTAAACATATTCATGGTAGTAATAAACAATGACAATCTCAAAAACTGAAAATCTAATAGCTACCATGTTGTGCTCCACTGGAGAACGCAACAAAGTATGACATGGTTTGATTCAGCCTTCATGAGATATTTCTTTTCTCAGTTATACAAAATCAAGCTGAGAAGTTACTGGAAAGCTCCTCATGAGAAATGAAGCTGAATTCATTTAATCCAATGGATTAAAATAACAAAAATAGTGACAGACTAATGTAATTTTAATGCCATTGTTATTTACATCCCAAAGAAGAGTGTCATATTTTTCTTCTTAAACAGAGAGATCACTAAAGACAAGCATACCCAAAAATTTAAAATTAGTATTTCACAAAAAAAATATAGGTAGGATTTGTCTTTTATTTTACAACTCAATTCTCAGTTATTTCTCAATATTGTAATAAAACTGTTTATAACTGTCATGTACATTCCCCAACGCAATACTTTCAAATCCTTTTCCTCTGCATTTAATTTCAATGACAGCTACTATGTTAATTACTATCTGAATCCAAAGGGGGAAGGAGGGAGAGGAATAGAGAGGGAAATGTAAAAATACAAGTCAGCAGCTTTTTGAAGAGTTTTAATAATCAGTTTAAAATTGACAATTCCAAAAGTAGAAAACCTAATAAATAAAAAGTGTTCTTGCACTACCACACGATATATTAATTAATGTGGGTATGCAATAACTAAAACAAATTTCTGGAGATATCCTAAGGCAAGCAAAAAGTAATATCCAATATACTTAAACTTTCACAAAATGGACCAAAGTATACTTTTTGAGCAGAATCTAAACTAGTGCTCTGATCCACAAGTAAAATCCAGAACCCCAAATGCAGGACTCATTGAATTCCCTAACTAACCTTCTCCAGTAAGGATCAAATGTTAATGCTCTCCTTTGGCACAATGGGTGGATAGCCCATATTGTCCATTACTAGTATCTACCTTCACCTAAGTTGAACCCCTGATTGAGTGCACCTAATTTTAAAAGCAGGAGAAAATGTAAAAATCCTTAATGAAGTTAGTTGAACTGAAAAAAATCCATTAAAAACTATGCTTCTGTTCACAGTTTTGTGAGCATGTCTGTGCTTTGCTGTACTTGCAGTTATATTTAGACCAGTTGCTTCAGACAATGTCATTTCAGACATTTCCTGCTCCCTTCCTTACTCTCATCTCTTCCACCAGGTAAGCATTAATTAAAAATTCTGAAGTAAAAAGCAACCAGGCAATCAACATTGAGATAACTTCACTTTCTCGGACAGTGCCACCCGGTTGAATCTGATAGCTATACACAACTCTGAATAAGCAAGAATAAGAACCAGGTCTCAATTCATCAAACAGTTTCACCAATAACGTCACATTTCTTTCCTGTAAGTAATTTCTTAAACCATTGCTTCTTCAGGAACTGGAACCAATTGCTCTTTTCCGCCCAGCCAGTGAAGTCCTTGCAATTCAATAATGGGGTGAATTGAAACCTCACTCTCCCAACTCTCTTTGGCTTTGACTGATTTAGAAGTACTCAGCATAGCAGGAAAAGTGTTCCTTCTCACACAGAACCAGCTTCTCTCAAAAAGGGATTATTTTGTTTGTTAAATACATATTTATCACAGTTTTATGTTCAAATATGCAAATGATAACCACATATTTTCAAGAAGTATCTACACAGCATAGTAAGTGCAAATGACAATGAACTTCATAAAGATTTATTGTAAAACTACGAATGACTGGCACAAGCATTTCTTCAGAGTCATTACTGTGACAAATGCTGAGAATTTACAGTTTATCAGTGACGCATCTGTTGACTGATCTCAGTATAAGACATGATAACATCACATAACATGATAACAGATGATAACATCAATCCTTTGCAAAAATATACATCCCTGTTTAGAAAAAAACCCAGAGAACCTATTGGTCTTATATTCAGAAGCACCAAATTGCTACCATTATTTACTTGCAACTATGTACAAAACAACCAAGAGAGTGAAGTATGAATCACTGTAATCATATAAAGAGGATAATACTTGCAGCAGTAATGAGACATATGATAAGGAACAATAGGAATTGTGATTTTACTTGGGAAAAAATCTAATAAATAGTCTCACAGAATTAAATTATAGTCTATTACATAGCACAGAGCTTTTCAAAATTGCAAAACTGCTGTCTTTATTTTATTATTCACCCTGAACTAGCAGATCTCATAAACTTTCCAGATTCAATTGCTCTTACCCCAGCCCCATTTTCCCATCCAATTTGTATTAATCCAATCACAGCACTGAATGGTTCCCTTGTGAGAATGCAAGCCTTTAAAAGAAAAGGCTAGATGTGGTTAAGGTACTTAACAAAGACATCATACTTTTCCTAAAGAAATAAAATTAATAAACTAGAAAGCTTCCCCTTATATGGTCCAATTTTAATGCATATTTCTACATTTGAGTGTTTAAAGTTGGTAGACTTACTATTAATAGACTGAAACAGTAAACAGAAACTCAAATCAGTATTCTTTTTCAAAACTACAGATTTCTAGTAACTGATGAGCCTAGACAAATCACAAATAGCAATGCAAAACCAGCTAGGCCACCAAGGGAGGCATACACATGAATGTACATGAGGATGGGAACTGCCTTTGCCAAAGAAAATTCACGAGGAGACTATTGAGATACACAGCAAGGGAGGCTGCAGTTGTCTGAGGCACGCTGCACCTCATCACCCCACAACAAAGAACTTCACGACTCTAAGTCTGATGTCCTTTGCCAAGAATGATTCAACCACCATTGTCGTTTTTTTCCACTTCGTTCACTAATACAGTGCACTTGTAGAGTACGTGGGAGATGGTGCTAGGATTTGCATGAAGCACAACTGTCCCTTTTTGAAGTAAGCAGTAGTCAAACTCAGGAAAAAAACGTGATGTGGGAGCTAGTCTCACCAAAGGTTCCCTTTCAAACCTGAGGGTTTCGAGCACCTGTTTAGAGCAGCTGCATGTTCTGCTGGACTCAGAGAGAGAGTTCTCCAGGCTGCCCATGGGCCAGATCAGACTGTAGTTCAGGTAAGGAATGCTGAATGAACCTCCAGGAATGGCAAGTAACACGTTCAGCTCAATTTTTTTACCGTTTCATACTATGTTGCTGTCTTGAGAGGCACAGAGAACATGAGAGTAGTAACTAAAATATGAAAAAGAAAAAGACATTATACGCATCAGAAAGTTGACACCATCTTGATCGTACCAGTAGTTTGGCTGGTATCTGGCACAGGCTGAGAAGCTTCCATAGCTCAACTCCAAGAGAAAAACTAGAGGAAGAAGAGATACTAAGTCTTCATAGATTAATTTTCTTCTTCGTATCCTGACTTTGCATTCTGAATTGGAATGGCCTTTCACTCAGCCATCAAAAGTGACCTTCACTAAGAATTCAATTTAATTTAATCCAATTCAACTTTAAGAAATATTAGTCTTATTATTTGCTGTGTTGTTTTTATGATATAAACGACTACACTCCTTCCTGGAACCAGTTAATACTTGTAAAGAGAGCATCCCCCTGTTAGTACTGGACCTACTGCTTTAAATCCTCTCACACACCTGTATTGTCATCCTCAGGAGAGTTCTAGTAGAGAATATGTTGCCTAAGCAAGGCAGCGCCACTGGACTGAGTCAGTCCCTAAATTCTTTATACAATTACCACACAAAAAAATGAAGCTAGGAAAAACCTAAAACCTCAAAAGGAGTTTAGCTTTTTAAAAAGCATATTTCAGCTCCATTTAATAAATCTTCTAGAGTCTTGAAAAAATGTAAGAATAGATCAACTGGGATGAGATAAAAGAACTCATGAAGTGATAATATGGAAAAATATAGTCAGTATATGTGTGCCAATAAAGTGTACACAACAGTTTGAAAAAGAAGTTCCAATATGTTTTCTGTCTTCTCAGTGAATAATTAATATTTCAGTATGCCATTTCTGCTGCTGTCTGCTACTGAAGCAAATATATTTTGGTGACTAATAAGCAAACAGTGATATGCTTAGGGTCTGGCATCACTTCCTGAGTGGTGAAATGACAAAATTCTTTTTTTATTATTATTGCTCTGACAAATTTTATTTTTAGTTTGAAAACCTGCAGAGGGGCAGTTTCAATACTGATTTAAGTACAAAATTCCACAAGAAATACATATTTTAACCCACTAAAAAGTCTTTTTATGTCAAAAATCTTTTTAGTCCCCTAAAAGCCTACATATAATGGTGCCTATGGACTAAATACAAGATGAACATTCACATCAGTGGGAAAAAAAGTCTCAAAAAGAGAATGCAAAAAGAAAGAGGATAATTATTCTTAAGTGATTCAAAGGGTATTGTTCTTGGCAAATTTTCTCCTTGGTGCAACCACTAGAATTCCTGATGATGTAGGGAATGAACAATCTTTAATTATTACAATCACAAAAAACAAGCAGAAGAGAAGTAAGGAAACACTCAAGTACCATACTCCTCTCTGAGTTAATGCAGCACAAAGCTGTAAAAAGCATAAGTTTTGAATAATCTTTTTTCTGTTAACGTTTACTTTCTGCCTCACAGTCTTATAACAATATTTCATCTAAGATTTCATAATCACCCAGTATTATCTTCTGCATCCCTGACTTCTGTGTGGGACCTCCTATGCAATACATGCAGGGGAGCATCTCAGAACTGTGACTCGCGTCTCTGTGGGATCTGGGATGAGCTGTACTCTAGAGGCACCTGTCTCTTCGTTTTGATTGCACATTTCCAAATTAGCTTGAGTTCCTCACTTAGGTGATTTACTTACTGCAACTAAATGCAGGGGGCTGAGAGACAAGAACAGAGGATTGAATACTCAGATCTGTTCAGCCTACCTCTGGACAACCACGCATCATTCTATTTCTCCAGGGACAATAAACAGAAATAACAATCTCACAGTTTGGAAGAAAGACTGTTATGGCAACAAACAGCCAATGGAAAAGCAACTGCCTCAAAAAAAAAAAAATTTTTTTCAGTATGTTAGTATGATCCCAAATGTTTTCAGTGATTGTTCTATGAATGATATATTGTCTAGGATAAAACACTGACTAATGACCAAACTCAATTTTTCCTTCCTTTGGAACCTTTCAATAGCAAGGATCCCCAAGCACTTCTAACTTAAATGGGAGCTGAAAACACACATGATGTTAATTACTAGAACTTGATTCTTTCATTGCTAACAGACTTAGGCTTGTATGTGGATGCCTAAAAGACAGCAGCTTGTTATTCCAAGTTATCATTTAATTGTGGTCCAGGTCCACTGGTATTAAATGCAATTCTTAGTTTAAGCCATTTTTAAGATATTCCTTTAAAATATTAAAAAACCAAACAAATCCCAAAACAAAAAAACAAACTCCCCCTCCAAAACAGAGAAGGAAGAGAGGGAAAGAATAAATTTTTAACTTTATATTGAATTATACATACAGAATGATTAAAAAAAATATGGGCTAGTCAATACTTCGGTAACAAGAATGTGACTTGCACAAAAGTCACATACCAAAATAGATAAATTAGTATCAGTTGAATTTTAAAAGCAACACACCTTTTTCAGGCCTTTCAAATCAGAATTAACATAGTGCAGTTTCAAACAGAAAATTCTTATCTCTGGATTAGGCCAAAAATACTTGTAAGATACTAGTATATATTCTTCATTTCTACAATTTGTTTTTCAGCTGCCACTCTCCAAATAATAGGTTAAGTTCATAAACCACATTATTAAACAATTCTAACAGATTTAAATAAAAAATATGAGAAGGGAATTGTTGAAATCAAATGAAAGACAAAATATTCTGTTTCTCATGGAGTTTAGGTAGCTGCACAAATGTCTGGGTGCCTGTCTATGCAAGTGACTGTATACTACTTGTGTGAATGAGTATGTTTGGTGTGGGAAGAGCCCTTCAAAATCAGCTTCCAAGGAGCTAGCTGGAAGGAAATAAATGATCAAGAGAATGAGAAACAGGCAATACTGTCAGTCAGCCCTCTGGGTTCAGAGAACTTAAAGCACATGATGATCCTTAATGGCTTGGTTTCCTTGGCAAAAAAATGAAATAATTGTTGAAGTGCCCAAGAGATCCATGATTCTCAGTGCTTAAAAGCTTTTTAATCTGGATTTGTTGAATTATACGCAGATTTGAGGACTTCATAATCTTCAAGCAGGATGATTAATCAGTTAATACCTAGCATGAATATATCGAAACATAGGCATGACAGTTCATGGAGTGTTTTAATAAAAAAAAAAAAGACTGAACAAAACTGTGAGGAGGAAAGGCTTTCCATCATTTAAGATAATTTACTGAATAAACACTTTAAAAAATACCTTTGGCATAAGTAACGACTAATAAAACGGGCACTAATTTAATCAAAATGTTCTTGAAAAGTAGGTACTCTCAAAGCTCAGTTAAATGTCCCTCACGATTACATATCCAAAGGCTCATACAAAATGTCAGTAGCAAAAAAATTCTATTTATGATAATACAGCATCCAAACCCAAACTACTGTATCACATCTGTGTAAATTGCTTACATATGCTTACCATGCCATTTGCTGTGCTGCTCAGTGAAATAAATGGTGCAGTTACGATGATGATAGCCTCAACAAATAGCACCAGCAGCATACACCCAGATTTAGAGCCAGGCTGTGCCATAATGCAGTATCTCACCTAAGTGGTTTCACATCTACCAACTACTTAGGAAACAAGCGGCTGTAGGATCTATTCCACGTAGACATCAGAATAAGGCTTCTATATAGCAAACTAATAAGTTACTTTACGATTTAAAGCGAGATATATTCCCTGTCTCAACTCTGCCTGATGTATTATGTTAAAAGAGAAAGGAAGGCTTATACAATTACTGAAAGTGCTTGAAAAATAGATCAAATTTTTCAAGATGTAAAGTTACGACACAAGAAAAAGCCCATTAAGGCAGAAAAAAAAATTAAAATAACTGATGTCTGGGGACTTGAGATCAATCTATTTGTGTTTGAAACTGAGTGTGCAACCTTCACTCAAGGGGTAAGTAATCTCTTTAACCCCACCTAAGGGACAATAATTCCACCTTACTTCCAAATTAGAATCTGTTTTTACCTGTCAACTGCCATTTTCCTAATGATGACAGCTTGCTTTTTCTCTGCCCAGTTTTACAGTCCCGAGTTAAGTGAAGATCAGAAATGAACGATATTTATACTTATCACTGCAAAGGAAGGATAAGGAACTTTGCAATTCATCTCTGACACAGTGATGCTAAAAGAAGCAGTGCTGGTATCTTTCTCAAGAACATGATGATAGCTAAAGGTCACATAAAGACTAGTCCACCATATAGGAAATATCATTTAAGTTCTCTTAACTGAACCAACTGAAAGAAGACATTACGTTTTTAGCTATGAATCGTAATGAAAGGATAAGCTGTGCTTCAGAAAAAAACCAGTTTCTCTTACTCTCACCCCTCTGATTCACAACAAGCCCATTGGTTTTGTGCTTCTCACAGGCATTCACACACACACATCATTTTGCCCATTATTATTATGACACATTTTTCCCCAGCTATTTGTTCAAGAGAGATACTTTTGAAGGAAAAGAAATGGCAGAAGGGAAAGGAATGGGAAACATTACAGTATCTGATCCCAAAAGACTTCTAAGCCCTTTTTGTCAATCATTATGAATGGGAAATAGTTATTATCACTGAGTAGGCACAGCATTTATAATTTCTTCTGCAAAGAAAATTTTGTGTTGAAATGGAGAGGAATCCTAAATTCTGATAGTAGTATATTGATAAACATTCTTGACTACATCAGGGAACTTGGGGTTTTTATGGCTCCATCCCTTTTCTGTTTTAACAGTTCATTTTGCCATTTGCAAAAACATGCTATTCCACTTATTATTTGAATAATTTTTGTATTTAAAATTAATGTTGTGAGGCCCTCAAGAAATATAATAGGTTTGAAAGTCCGCAGAATCTGATATAATTTTTATATACAGCGATCCATGTAGCAGTATATTTCAACTTCCATGATAATATCTTCATATTTCATAAATGTTCTTCCTTACTTAATGAATTTCAGGTAGTTATCTAAAAAGCAGTCTGAGTAGAAAGAGTATTTATGGAATAACATGGTTCCCTGGCACATACAAGTGGACTTACATAATAATAAAATCCTGCAGAGTTATTCAAATGTTTGTCTGTATTGTTTATATTCTCCAATTCTGATGTATTTTCCTCTCAAGATCAATCCATTCATATTTTACTTTTCTAGATAACCATCTGATAAACGGGAAAATTAAGCATATACTTAAAAGAAACATATATCTAATTTTCATTCTAATTCAGAACAACAGGAATCTTCCTGTGCTAGGACTGTGTTTAATTGCCATTTGTATGCAAAACAAGAGTGTTGGTTTTCTGTTTTATGTGGAAACATTAATCAGGTAGAGTACTGTTATATCATCACAGAAATCTGTTGATATCAGTGCTAAATATGTGTTAGAAGGCTTGCTAGAAATGTTTGTGAGTGGTTTTGTTTTTACTCTGTAATTTATCATTTGCAAGATTTTGTAGCTTTTTAAAGCATACAGTATAAGACGGATCCTTGTAGTTAAGAGCAGAACAAAAAAGTCTGACTGAAGCTCCTTCCATTAATACAAAGATCACAAATAAGGTAATTATATTTGTGTCACGTTATTGAAAATGATGGAGTTGTCTGAAATGTGTGCCTAGATGTTAAACAGATGTTTTTATTTCTGGCTTTTTTACTTTCTCTGATATGTTGCAGTTAATTGTAATGGGAAAAATCAACATTAGATATTTCTGTAAAAATAATTTGCATTTTCTCTCATTGTGTCCTAAAAATCTTATTTTTGTATTGTCTTTTTTTTTTTTTCCCAAACCAGAGAGTTGAGAGGACTCTGGCTAAATATCCCACAATGTGTTGCTACACTAACAGACAAATACAAAAGTGATGTTACAACCTGGCTGTAAAGAATTCAGCAGAAACTGAAGCACAGACTAAACATTCCCAGGCACGATGTCAGAAAAAATGTTTTTCTGATTTTACAAATAACTTTTCATGACAAAATTAATACCAGTGTTCTCTGCCCTTAGGTATATCACATTTTCCCTTTTTATAATCAGTGCATTGCAGTTTATTCACTCTAGCTCCTAAACACTAAGGAGAAAAATCTTTAACATGCACATAATATTTCAATTGTGAACTTTGTGGCCTATTATGAACTCACATTTGAAACTTTTCATCAATATCACTATTAAATATTTTGTCGTTATCAGATATCATCATTTTATATTCTCTTTGTCTTCCTCAAACATACAGTATCTGCTACTGCTCCTCAGCTACACTCCAACTATGATGCTAATGATATAGAAAAAATTGTTTTTTTGAATAACGTATCTACTGTCTAGAAGAAAAAATTGCAAATTATGAGCAGTTACTAAACTCCAGGAGTTTAAAACTGGAGTTCTGCTTTAGGCTTATATCTAAAATAAAGAATAATATTAAACTATGCATTAATTATTCATAATGCTGTAAATCAACACTTTTACTATTATGTACATCACTGGATTTGTACATACTAAAGAAAAGTCTAACTGTAATATCTAAGTTTTGTTAAGAACCTAGATTATATTTTCTAAAGGGAAGAAGACATTTATAATGAGAAAATACCTAAATACTGAGTATTTAGTGCACCTGAAATTGTAACATCTTAATCATGAATAGTATAAACCATTAAACAGGGCTAACATGCTTCATCTAACTACGACACAAGTGGCATAATCCCCTAAACAGATTTTTCTCCCCAGGAGGATAAATTTTAATTGCATTTTTTGTCAGTACGAAGACTTATGGAAAAAGATTTGTAGATACAATAGATCTATAGACTAGTCGGAGAAGATACACATTCCTAAATGTCACTGGTGGACCAGATGCTTTGGAAGTCGTGAATGAAAGAATTTATTTTCACAATTAAAAAAACAACGAACATATTATATTACTAATTAGCATATACATCTGTTCATTAAAAGGAATTGAGATTGCCCTTTTAGTACATTTATTGACTGAATTCTATGCGTTTAAGTTTAGGCATGCAAATTTACACCTCTACTTAAAGATCTAGTGAGGGTTTAAGTGAGCCAAGCACTCAAAGCCCCCAATTTTTAACTGAAGGGTACACATTGTTACTACTGCTGCTGACTAGTCCTAGTTTTGTTAAAGAGAAAATGCATGTTCTGACTTATTTAGCTAACTTCGTCTGTATTTTACTGATGAAAAATAAAATAAGAAGATGAACTCCACTGATTTTAGTCATCATGAGCAAGCCATAAAATGCACAACATGGGCTTTAGGGTAATTCCTGGATTAATTAATGAGGAAAATGGAGTTAAAATAATACATA
The DNA here is from genome assembly GCA_002844005.1 of Limosa lapponica baueri. Taxonomy (NCBI): domain Eukaryota; kingdom Metazoa; phylum Chordata; class Aves; order Charadriiformes; family Scolopacidae; genus Limosa; species Limosa lapponica. Next base: position 1,850,534 of record KZ505677.1, read on the forward strand.
CTTCTGGTGACGGAAGTGGGAAATTGGTTAAAGAATCATTGAGAAGTCAGGATAAAAGGAAGAAAAAACTGAGGAAGTAACTCAGACTTGCCATGGAAGTTTTACACCACTATTGTAAAAATGTTACCTTTAAAATAACATATTGTGGTATTAGTATTAAGACAACTAATTTCATATTAAACAGTATTAGATTAAATTGAATTTCTAGTGTAAAGCACCAGTTTTATTCCTGTTCTTCTGTCAGCATCCTTACTCTTCTCAGGGCAACCTACCCATGCTAAAAAAAGGGTCAGTCTCATGTGAATGAATAACCAAATAAAAATTACTCCCATTTTTATTAAGAAAAATCACATGTTCAGCTATTAATATGGTTGCTATCAATGTCAGGCCTACCCTCCCACATTCAAAGCACACCTTGATGACATTAATCCAGAATTATTGCATCTGCAGCTAGGGATAAGCTTAACATAATGGAGCCTTTTTAAAGTCAGGTTGATTAAAGCAGCCCTATGAATGCAAACCAAGCTAAAAATAGGTGCTAAATTATTTTAATCTTGTTATTGAATGGAAATAAAACATCACAAAATGAAACCAATTTATATTACACAAATTGGTTTCTCTACTCTAAAAGATCAAAAGAAATGGCAGGGTTATTTTTTTATGGAAGTGGGGGGAGGAAAAGTGTTGTGACACTTGAAGACTTGTTTCATACACCTGTGCATTTTACAGAAATACAGGTGTTAAAAGTTTCTGTGCAAACATAGCCTATAGATTTTTAAGATTTGGGTTAGATTCTCTTGAAAAACATCAGGTTTAACCCAAAAGAACGTTAAGTCTTAAAAGTATTGCATGCCCAGGCTTACCCACCCTCATCGAAAGCAGTGTTATTTGAAACAGATGACATATTGTGCATGCTTAGAAATGATGCCTGGCAGGCAAACACATCTTTACTTTATTCTGCATCCAGTGGCACCCTCAGCACAGATCTCCCTGCCCAATTCACAGCATGGTGCCATGAGGATAATGGGCATCACTTATCACAGGTGTACAGGAATACAAAAAGATGCACACAACAGCTTTATGACAGTGACAGCGTATTAACAAACACACAAATGCTTCCCAAGAACTGATCTTTTCTCCCCTGGACTGCTGAAACACCACACAAAAGGACAGCAGCACACATCCCATCTGGCTGCCATTCTCCTTGGATGACCTGCTTAGTGCTCAGACAAAGCTTTCAACATACAGACACACATATAGGTTATTTATTGCATGACTTGCCACTGAGCCATATCAGTTACAGATAACGCAACTAACCACTATGTAAAACATTTTCCAGCATAACAGTTTGTGCAAGTGGTCTTTGAATGCCTCTACTGTAAGACCTTTAAATGTCTATCTGGAGTTGAAAAGAAGGGATGGCCAATCACCCTCGGACCAGGAAGACTTTCAGTTATCCCATGCAACCCTATTTTTTGTGCCAGCCCTACAGCCACAAAATCCACTGTACAGGAAAAACAACCTCTATCCCTTCCTGTACGGTTTCTGCAGGACCACTAACAGTGCTCTGGAAAAATTCTACATGGAGAGTCAACCTCGTATTAGATCATATATAAAATGAAAGACATATTCCTCTCAGTGCTTTGCCACCCATGTGCTCAGATACATATATACTGAAGTCAGCCCAGCTCTCCTTTCATTTCAGCATATGTTAGACTAATGTGTTGACATGAAAAGGATAGTGAACAAATACATGAAACTAGAACTGAACATCAAAGTGTGCATAATTCATAAGCTTCAAGGAGAATACCCACAAAAACTTGCATATATTTTATACACAGATTTCAGGAGGACTTTAAGTCGTCTAAGAATTAAAAGCATTGATAATGTAAGAGTGTGGCATGCCATTACTGCAAAGAGATTGTTCAAAGGCCTTTCAGACATAAAATGGTGAAGCTGTGTTATCTAAAAGCCAGGAAATGCTTAAGGGCTCAATAATCCTGAAGTAAAAGCAAGAAAACATTGAATTCAAGTGTACAAGCGCATGGCACAAATTAACATACTTTAGTCAGTCTTAAACCCACATAATTCAATTTCTCACAGTGTTATTTAGTAAGTTCTTAGGTTTAGTTTTCTGTGAGAATATAACCACACTTATTCGCATTTCTGATAGGAAGATTAAAGACGGAATGGCACAAGGAAGGAAAATCCTATACGACTAAACCACTTCAGGCATCCAACCTTCACTAAACGAACACGACCATTGTACTACAATGCCCAGTCATTGTGGTCATTCTGAAATACTGCATCAGTCTAAACGATTCTTACATAAGATAAATCCCTCAGACTGAAATCAGGATCTTTTTTTTATTGGGATCTGAGACTACACCACCAATACATTCTGTCATTCCAGAGGTGATTTCTCTGCAGAAATCTTGAGGAAAACTGCAGAAATATGCATGGAGGAAGTTTCTGTCATAGTACATACTATAATAATTTCAAATCAGTATGACACTTACTTATTGCAGTGACTGACAATTCAGAAATGCTTTAGATAGGTGAAGTCCTCACTATGTGGCCTACGCATGGCCTCCTAAGCAGAGTTGCAGAGACACATTTTAGAGAATTATTCACATCAATTAAATTGCATTCGACGATTTGTCTAAAGTAATTTTGATGAAATGAAATCTATTCCTTTACTCTTCCTGCTCCTCTCTCATCTCTCTCCTGACCTAGATGCACAGCTATTATAGTAAGTAGCTTGACAGTTTAGGCAAGAATATTTTACCTGAAACATCAGGCATGACTCTTTCTAGTGAGACTCCATTATTCACACAGGTACTTTTTCTTTTGTTTACCTTTGCAACAAGAAAATATTATTTTTGTTTAATTCAATTATGACATTGAGTTGTCCTCAATGTCAAACATTGTCCTTTACTTACAAAAATTATTTCAACTTTAGTTAGAAAATAAAATCTATTCATTTAATAAATCAGCATTTCATTCAGGTATGAAAAGCCACAGACTTTATAGTAAAAGGATAAAAGTGCTTTTACATTCACAATGGTAAATACACATTCAGTTAGGCAGCCACCTTTCCAACAGCTGTTATCAGTAAGCAGAAATAATTCACCTTAAAGTAAGATATCATTAATTCTGTCTCGCAAATTAATTTAAAAGGGAAGACTACAAAGACAGACACAGAGTGTTAAACTCGCGTGCAAAATAGTATATGTTTTTAGTAAGTCTGCACTTATAAAGCTTCTCAAAACTTACACAGTCTGGGCTTTTAGAGTTTTATTCAATCAACCTCCTGCTTGCTTTCTCATCAGTGTAGCATCATTGCATAAACACACAGTCAAAAATATTAAGAAATACATAGTGAATTTTGCTGAGTAGCCACTTTAGCTTCAAGAGAGGACACAAAGTGAGGTATTCAGTGAACAGTTGCTGATTCTGAATTCCATAAATAAGAATTTTACTCCTATCATGTGTTTCTGCATTTATTTATAAAGACCTTGGCATTCTTTTACTCTTCATAGGTTGTCTTCTCACTTTGCACTTAGCTTAGCATCAGTCCCCTTTGCTGGAAGCTCCTTATTCAGTTTTAATTTAATACTGATGATTATTCCTAAAAGAGCAGGCAGAAAGTGGGAGCGAAATAAGAACATAGAGCTTGAAAAAGATTACTCTCATCAGTGTTGGAGACAAGAGTCACATAGCTGCAAATCAACCCATGCAACTTCCTCAGTGCTATCAAGGCCCATATATATTTCAACGGAGAAACTACTTACCAGAAAACTGGCCAAAGAGAGGAAACACTTTTGAACTCAAATGTGGATGAAACATTAGTGTGTAAAAGTTCCCCAAGGACACATAAGCTCTGGAGACCAAGTGTCCTGTTGAGATTGCAAGAGCTGATACACTTGCAACACCAACCGCCATGAAGGACAAGGCCATGGGCACATACAAACATCAAGAACAGGTTCTATAACTCAGATCGCATCCAAGAAGGCAGTGACTGGTACACGCAAAGACTACAGCATCATTTGCAGGCCTGATGAATAAAAGGGCCACCTGAAGTTCTTCCTCAACATCTCCCTAGAAGCCCATGGCATGCCAGCACAGCCCTCTGCTTCTGGGTAGACAGCCATATTGGCTTCCCACCACTCCTCCTATATAACTATATAAACTATAAGCAAGCATGTGAGTAAACTGTGCGAGCAAATAAGTAAACATGTTGTGTGAATTAGTATCTGCTATTAATAATAATGGTTTGATTTACTTAATAATAATAGCTTAATGAATAAAAGCTGTCCTAAGCAATATTCATTGCTATTTGTGTATTCCCTCAATTTGTTCTTCTCCTAGGGAAAAGAGAGTTTACAACACTGACAACGAGCCAGTATCAATCATGGCCGTTTGCAGAGATGAAACCAAAAGAAGCAAGATCTTAATTTGCTACAGTTTTCCAGGTCTCCAGTAGAGAAGGTATTAGCCAAGAGCAAAGCTTGAACAGTGTGCTGGCATTCGTTGAGCTCCAAGGAAAATGGTCTTGCTGCCAAATGTAATTTTCGCAGCTGCCAGTAAGGCTTGGTAAGTCCAGAGTCCTGTGACCTTGGACAGAAATTAAACCCTTGCAGACACAAGGGTAGATTTCCACCAGAGAAAAGGGTGAAGAACAGAGGTAAAATAAAAGGATGTTATGTTGACAGAAGCTGCTTTTGTGGGGCAAACAAAAGCAGAGAAGTAGTTTTTCAGAGTTTTGATTACTTGAATTGAAATAAGCTGCTGACTCAACAGCACTGGCAGCAGATGCGTAAGACAGAAAAAGGTTCAGAGAATTTGAGAGAGTGAAACACAAAATGTAGTTGCTCATTTTCTATTATTCATCACAGATGGCTGTTGAATTGCCTTAGTGTAGGTGGTAAAGGGCCAACCAAAACCTGAAACTAAAACATGAACTTATCTTCCCTACTCTTTCCCTTTTATAACTTTCCTGGCCACATATGATTAGCATCACTGAACTGGATGATCCCAGGCTTGCTTTATCTTCTTCAAAAACAAGAACTGACATCATGCATTCAGCTATGTTTTTAAATATGACCAGTCAAGTGCCTGAAATTTCACAGTTCATTTTTTTTCAGTCACAGCAATAATACATTATTAACCACTGCAGCTGCAAGAAAGTAAAGTTAAAAAGCAGATCTAGCCAAAGATTTAAAATTTAAACCACTATATTTCAACATGTGTGTGCAGCTCATCCAGTACTGCATTTGTACGTGACATTATCCTAATGTGCAATTAAACAGCCTCACAGTAAGGAATCAGGTAGGACCTTTTGTCCTGCAGTAATACCGCTCCCACACAAGACTAGTGAGTACTGTGGGTTGAAACTCCTATTATAACAAGCATAGCAACCTAGAAACTATGACCTCCCGATTTTAGCTACAGAAATTATATTCCTTTATTTCTCACTTAGAAAATGTTTGCCATATACTAAACTGACTGTTTCTAAAGTCTTCTTCATTTTCTTATTCTGAAACTGTTTACTTCTGTTTCACCGCGTCTCTTTTCTGCTTGTCCAGCGCTGCCTCAAATCTCTCTCCAGAGCAGCAACAACGTATTGTAAAAGAGAGCGAATCAAGTCAATAGCTGTGCTCACTGCATTTATGATGCATCAAAGAGTTGTAAGAGGAAAATGAAACTATGGAGACAAATTGTTTCTTCATTTTAGCTCTCTCTTTTATTTTTTTTCCTATGATAGAAATGAATATAGTTTATCACCGATTCTGTTAACGTTTAAGAAATGTCAGCAACAAATAATGCAGAATACGCTGGACAAGCACTCAAAGGAAAATTTTTGAAAGGAACTGAGGAACCAACTGCAATAGAGGCAGGATAATATTTTTCTTTCCCTAAATCTTTTTTATTATTATTATTCTTATATTCAGATTATACTGTTTAATTTACTCCTTTTAAAGCAGGAAATTCTTCTTTTCAGTCCAAGATATTTTGCTGTGAGCATACTCAAAATAAGTGAGTACAAGCTGACCGAGGACATGACTTCATCAATCACAAGTGCAACACTTAAATGCAATTAGTACCTCAGTATCTACATTTGATATGTTATCTATGCCTTTTTTTCCTAATTCATATGGGAAAAAGAGTAAAATAAAAGAAATTAAAAAAAAAAAAGCCAAGAAGAGCCTCCTTCATCTGCAAACATCTTAACTACCTACTCAAATCACTCAACTGCCCTCAATCAAATGCAGCTACCATGACCAGAAGATGTTAGTGGCTTGGTAGAGCCATCTGCTGATTAAAGAGAAGAAAGGAATAACAGTAAATTATTTCTTTCATCATTGATTTCAGATTAGGCAAAAAACAAATATAAAAGGAGTGTATCATTACTGAAGAAGGTAATTTTCAGTTTGAAATTTGTTAACTCCTGGTAAACCAAATAAAAGTTCTGGACAGCTAAAGCATAACAATGGACTGAGTTTTAGACTAATACTTTAGTTCTTTTAAATCTTCAGAGTCATTTATTTAGAAAACATAGGTCTTGCAGCTAAATAACTTTCATTCGTTTACAACATCACAAGGCTTCAGGTAAAACAGGAGATAGTCTGGTCTAGTGCATTGAGTACTTTCTGACTGGTGCTTCAAACTTTTAGTAAAAGTTTTCTGTCTCTTGTGAAATCAGTGTTTTGATTTTGACACAGAGTTTTTTTAAGAAGACAAAATAATGAGCAATTAATAATGTGCATTATTGCACATTTTTAAATGAAAGTTAACATAAAAATTGCATATTTCAGAAATTTGATTTGTTAGTAACACAAAATATTGATTTTTATTTTTTTTGGGGGGGTGGACTATTGCTGTAAGCTAATATACACTATGGGAAGATATAAACAAATGCTACTTTGTGTTTCTAAAACCTTGTTCTCCATATTTTAATGCATTATTACTATTTAAAATGTAAGAGGATGAAGTTCTCAAAGAAAAAAAGAATTGAAATAGCAGATAAAACAAAATTACATGACCATTAAAAGTAAAGCACTATACAGTAGAGCTATCACACGTGGTTCACTTCATAAAGTTCACGCACAAAGATGTGATTTTAAAATTACTGATAGAATATTAAACATAGAACTGGGAATGTAATATTGTGAACACACACATCCATTAAATGGCTAGGAAATACCAAGAGTTAATATTTCCACAAAGCATTACCTAGGTCAATAACATAGCAGTTTGTTTGTCTGATTAAAAACTTATTGCTTCATATTGTTTCGCTTCACACTTCAGTAAGTGAAAGAAAAAGATGAAAGAGTTCACAATTTTGCAGTCATTAGGACTTTCTTATATTAAGAGAGCACATAGATACATTTTGGTAACTGTTTCTTGGCAACAGGAAGGAAACTAACTAACTTTTTTTTTTTTCTACCCCCACCATGATGCATACAGCTAGAGAGTTAAAGAGACCATGGATTTTTCACACTGCAAATTATTTCTCATTTTCTGTAATTCTTGGAAATATCTTGCTCAAATATCTTGGAAATATCTTGTTCAAATTTTAATAAAATCAACAGGATATAGGTATATTTTGCCCCATCTGTGGGTAATAGAACATTAGTAGATGGACTTGGAGTGCATCTCTCATGTATCTAAGTTAAGTTTTGTTTAATGATGACCTTGCTGATGAAAGTCTTGTTTTGCTCTCAGTCTTTCAAGGCTAGAACTACCCATGTTATGGATTACTACAGAGAATGCAAAGCTCTGAAGAAACTCAAAACTCACCACTTGTCTGTATTTAAAAAAAGCTGTCCTGTTAAATATTTATTAAAACACCATGTAACAAAACTTACAATATTTTAACACTGTCATAGGCCCTTATGGAGTTACAACTTACTTAAATGAATACTGTTTGAACCAAAATTGGTCTAAGGGTTAGAGAAAATTTACAATCAAAGATGACTATCAGTTGAAATAGAAATACCTATTATTTTTAATTAACGTTTGACATAATTTTCATTTAAACTGCAGAGCAACTTAAGGTAATACTAGTTACTATTAGCTTTCTTAGTACACTTGATGAACATGCCCTATTTCTCATTTCCTGACCACTAAGGAATATTGGATAGAAGCACTGATCTGAGGTACTTCAACTAGCTGCTCTTCTATACACTTTCAGTTACATAGATTAATATAGATTTTATGAACTGTGTGAGATGACATATATGGCTTACAGAATGTGCTCAAAATACAGTATGCTCAGTAACAAAAGGATACAGATCTTAATCATCTGCAAGCACTAAATCTCTTTGAATACATAGTCATGTATTTTTCAAACATTTAGATGAAAACTCATCTGGAATTCACAGTAGCATCTGCTTTTCACTCAGCTAGTATCTTACATGTTCCTCTGCTCTAAGCTATGGATCCAGTACCTGAAAAATGTGCAAGGACAAAGAAAACTGGCACTTCCAGAGTGACATGTTAAGTACAAAACGCATTTCTGCTTATTTTTCCTTTTAGCTTTTGGGACATAAACAGCCATATAATAACATTACTTGGTATTTTTATTACTATTATATAAACTCAAATACAAATAATGATTTTTAGCTTATAGTTTAGCTTTAGTTCAGAAATGAAACAGCAGGTTAGGAGCTTAAAAAGCTACTGTATTACACTGTAATAACACTGCATTAAAAATAGATGTGAGATCTCTCAGTTCAAGAAATAAACTTTTTAAATTTAAATGCAGTGGCCCTTCATTCATTTGGCAGACAGTGAAGCTGTTGGGATATTCAGAAGCCCAAAGGAAATGACAGTTTAGTGAATAAATTTTGCTATTCAAGCTATTTTTTAATAATAGGAAGATACTACTACTACATCTACTGGTGTAGCTAATCTTCAGCTGGTGGGCACAAATGGTGTTTCTTTTTTTATATACTCAATTTAGTCCCAGACCTCCTGATGCAATGCAAATCTAATAGTTGCATCTGTCCTCCTCCAGAAGACAAAAAAAACTATATTTAAGAGTACATTATAGAGGTGAACATCCAGCTATTACTTCACCTATTGGCTTATTTCAATAGTAGTTGCATAATGTATAACTCAGAAATGTCTTTCTTTGAGCAGAAGAGCAGGAAAAACATTTTGTTAGCCTGAAAGGGGAAATTTAATGATGCCACGTGCTGAAATACTTCATTGTCATTTGGTGCTACGGTGCTGTTTGGTGCTGTTTGCCCTCACACTCTTTGTGCAAGTGTAACTGTTTCTCTCTAGTTAACAAATTTTAGCTTGCATTAAACCTTATCAGTAAACACGGCAGTACTGCAAAATCAGCAATTAAGGCCTCAATAGCTTCCACCAATTAGAGCTGTTGTGTGCCAAGAGCTACAGCAGAGAGAGATTTTGCACCAGGTTTACTAACTCATTCTTTTTGCTGTGGAACAGTTAAGTGCCTCTTTTCTGGCCACATTAAAGTAGATATAGTTGTTTTATAGTGACATATGTCTCTGCCTTAAAAAACAAAACCAACCCCCCAGCAGGCTGTGAATTTTTCCTTCGGCAGCTTTCACATCTCTACCCAAGTGACTACGATCTCTATAAGTGAAGTGCAACCTAAGCATGGCTATACCTGTTGCTGCACAAACAGCACTTCTTAGATTGGTTTCAGCTTTGAATCATCTAAACCAAACTGGTGTTCCACCTCTATCAGTGCCTTCCCTGATTCCAAGAAAACTGTATAATAAAAGTGCTCTGATGGGGACTTTATTCACATTGGTGACTGTTTCTTCGTCAGTTGAAGGGAGAAGGGAGCTGTTACAATCAAGCTTTAGAAACCATTTGCATAGACATGATAGGCAGAAACAGATGATAAATTTAGATGGAGAGACACCTTTCAGTGAAAAAAAATAACATGAGACTTTGAAGGATAGCTTTAACATTTCAGATGTTAAGAGTGTAAGCTCTTTCAGGCAGGGCCCATGACGTTGTTAGGCATTTCTATGCGCCCCAGCACAGTTTGACAATGATTAATTTGCACTGCAGCACTAGAAATCATGAACAATTATAAGCTGTGGTCTTCCAAAGTGCTGCATATCTTCAGCACCTTTTTAATTTAAATGCAGATAAAGAGGCAGGCCTACAAGAAACCATATTATGAAAGTCAGATTTCCTTCAGCAAGAGAATACACATTTAAGTCTAAATGTTAGCAAATGTCATTCACTGCATCTGTCAGGATAAGTAGAATGCAATATTAACAGCAATTCACATAACAGAGTGCATTTAATATGATCATTAATATTTCAGGCTGATTTTAAAACAGAAGAAAAAAGGAGAAACCAAGATGCATATGTAACAAAATTTATATTTCATGAACCTTAATTGCTGTAACTAGGGCACAGGGATTAAAGGCCTATGCCTAAGGCATCTGGTCCTGAGGACAAAATATTCTACAAGCATTTCAATTTTGGGTTTCAGAAATTAAGTTTTTTAACCCTCCTGATTCCGAAGAAAAGCTGAAACATGAAATCTGAATAAAATCCACTTACATGGGATGCATTCCTAAAATTACTCATCTACCTAGAAAAAGAATTTTGAAAATGTGGAACTGCTCTATTCAGCTTAGTTTTTAATAGCATTTTCTGGGACTGATTGAACTTTACTTTACAAAACTCCTGCAACAAAGGAGTTGTTGTAAAAAAAAAAATAAAACTCGATCAAAATTTCCACTGCTATGGTGAGCCCTGTGGGTGGCGTGTAATATCTGCAAACACATATGCTTTCAGAGATATTTGCATAACCAAGGGCAGATTTGGACCTTTTCAGCTGAGGTCCTTCCTCCATATTTGTGTATAAATTCACTGCAAACCTAACTTAATGAACAAACACTAGAGATGATTAAAAAATATAAGAATCTCTTGGTAATTATGTATTGCTAGTTGAGCTTCTTCTATTTTCCACTATTTCAGTCATGACCATCCTAAGAGCTACACAGGCAGCTAGGCTTTGCTTTATAGGTCTCTAAAGTTGACTTCAAAGGGTAGCAAGCAGCATTCCCCATTTCAGTTCCCTGGTTTAACTTAGATCATCTATTGTGCATTCAACTCAGCCTTGAATATCAGCAACAGCACAGCTGTGGCACTACCACAGGTTAGCTCAGGTCAACAAAAACCAATATCATTTACAACTTTTTACATTTTCTTTGACCAAAAAACCTGATATAACCAAGGGAGACTGTATTTCTTCATATACTTTTCTACTGACAAGTAGATATTTGGCCCATTAGCTGAACTCTTTATAATTAATACAAGTAAATCAACTAGATATATTAGGAAGTGTATATGTTCGCTTAAATGAGAAGAGGTATGTATTCTTTCTAGTAGTTCCCAGATTGCAGAAGGGAAAAGTGTTGATTTTGCTATCAGAAGATAAATTATTTATCTACAGGCTGGTCTAGGAAATATTTCAGGTAAGACAGAGGTGGGAAAAACAAGAAAAAGGATTCTAAGGAATTGAACAAGAGGCATCACCTCATTACAGCATTAAACTCATTTTTGTTCAAATTGCAAGACAGATTGCAAGAGTGGAGAAGAGATTCACCTAGAATATTTCTTCTTAGGAGAAATGACTGTAAGCCACAGAATCACATTATACAGAAGCAGAGGAGAAAAAAAAATAAAGAGATCACTGGCAAAAATTATTTTATGACATCAAGAGTTCTGGAAAATACACGTCCAAAAACATCTTGAAATGTATTTAACCTCTGGGTTCTCTTAGGACATAAACTGCATTATGATATGATTGTGTCAAAATAATGTGTTGAAACCATGTCAAAAACATTTTAAAGTCCATAAAATATACACATTTACTTTTCTATTTTCTCCTTCAGTTCAAGAAGTCCCAAAGCAATACATCTAAACACTGTAGGTATATTATCGTATAAAAGCTGTTAGAGTAACATTTATCCTCAAATAAGTACAGCATGAGGCCCGCCAGTATAAATTTTCCCCTCATTCCCTATAAATCTCATCTAATTCTATTCCATGGCTTCTCCACAGATTCCTCCCTGTGTCTCATTGTGCAGCTTCAGTTTTTGAAGCACCTCAGACACCTCACTCTGACGGTTCAACCAATGTTCTCCACTGACTGCTAAGCTGTTATCATCAGCTACACCTCCCTTTCATGATTTCTAAGTATTGTCTTCATCCCAAATTATTCGGAAGTGTTTAGAAACAATCATCTCTAATGATCCTATAAAGGCATTCAGACCTAATTCTTCAAAATAATCTCAGTCTTCTGAAATGGTAGTCACCCAGCAGTATCATGTTTGGCCTCTGGGCCTCGGATAACTCCTGTATCATGCAATGGCTTATATTCTAGAAATAGAGCCTTTGCATTACATATCTACTCCACCTTTAAAATAACTGCAGTCTTCTGCTTTACTAAGAACTCTGGGACCATAAAAATAATTGAATTCCTGTTTTTCCTGCAGTGACATCACAAAAAGAGCAGTCTGCTTCCCTTCTTTTGCTCTGTATTCCTTCTGCTATATTTTTAATATTTATACATTTAATACACCTCACGCCATTATCAGGAATAATTGTTGTCAGACATTCTGTTCCAATAGGTGAAGACAGATCCTAGAATTTGTTACTCGGCTTTTTGTACATCTCACTTTCACTAGTTCACACCAGCTAAGATTTACATGCAAATGTAGGTTTACTGCTTAGGAACTTTTGCCTGTTGTACAGCCTTTCTTGCAAAAATGTTTGATCTTATGACTTTCCAGAGGCGATAAAAAAAATGTACCTACACAGAACAGTGAGACCTAATGAAAGGAATGATTACATACACCAGAAACAGCTGATCTAGTTCATCTATGTGTTCATATTTACTGCAAAATCTAGGATATTTGCCTGTTTTTAACATTTCCCTTTTTCTATTCTTTTTTTTTTTGGATGGGTCTACATTAGAATTTTCATTATTAAAAAAAAAAACCAAACAACTAAAACTCAGGATTATTGAATGATTGGAAAAATATAACACGAAGGAACTGAGTTTCATTAAACACATTACTACCCAAGTGTGTTGACACTGCATAAGCTTAAGAGTATATCCACCCAAATACACATCGTATTAGAAAAGGCTACCCAGTATCCTTTCAAATTTTTGCTTTGAGCTATCATCTACTGAAGAGAATAAAAACCTTTCAGTAATTTCAAAAGGCTGCAGATAAAGGTGTTTGGTTTGTTGTTGGTTTTTTTTTTTTTTATTAAAGGCAAACCAGCACCCTGACAATACTGGCTGTTAAAATGTGTTAAAATGCCTTTTCTGGAAGTGCTCAAGCTAGCATTACTATTCTGGACAAACCATAATTTGATTAACTGCTTTTTTTTTTAACCTCATACATTTCTTTTCAATAAACGCTTCTGTAGTTACTTTTTTACTGCACATATTGTGCAGGTAGATTTCCTCAAGAGACAATGTATTTTGTCACCTCTAGACTCTGCAAGCGGACTCAAATGATTCATCCTACAACCTGCACAAAGTCTCTCAGAACTTCCTCTATGGGACCAGGCAAATACATGCTCCCTGTGCTGAGCTCCAAGATATCAATAGGTTAAACGCACAACTTAAGGCTAGGTATTAGCAGTACTTAGCAGAAAGCTTCATATAAGCCTAGGGGGTAAGAGTTTTCCAAATTGTTTTTTGGAAGAATATGCCTTTTTTATAAAAAAAGATGAGATGAGAAAACTCCAACATCTTCTCAAAATTTGACCAGAGGTACGCTGCATTAGAAAACAAAAAAGATTTTGTAGTAACATTTCTAACCTTTCCTCCCCCTTAAAATAAGACTGTTTTATTGTGTGTCATGCATTTGATAAGGCTAATTTCTGCATGTCTGGTGCCAGACATTTACATCCGCAATTGCAGACCAGCAACCGTAGCATTTATGAAATTGTCTCACGGACCATATTCAGCTTTCAGAATTGTTCTGTGACTTAAGATGTGAACAATTGTACCTTTAACATTTTCAATATCTACTTTTAAAAGTGAAACCACTCGAGACTTTAGATTTTGTGCTACAAGTCCGTCTCAAATAAGGCAAAAGAGGCGCAAGGCCTATCAAAGTTATCAGCTTCAGACTTCTTGCCTTCCTATAAGTGACACCTGTTTCTAAGATGAAAATTGATGAGCAATCTTTTCTATCAGTAAGACTGGGGCAGGGCAGAGCAAAAGATTTACTTTCATTACATACAAAACATTAAAATAACTCAGATACCTGAACAAATCTTGACTGTGAAAAGAAATACTTCACAGAATTCAATGAAATGCATTTTCAAACCAAAAATACTAGTCTTCACACAACAATAAAATAGGGAGTGACCCTGCCTGAGCAGGAGGATTGGGTCAGATGACCACCAGAAGTCCCTTTCAACCTCAACCATTTCATGGTTCTGTGATTCGAAGTATTAAAAATAAATTTGGAATTATTCCAATGTTTTCTGTACAGTGGTAGCACCTAATAACAGTTTTGACCATGATCAGTGCTAGCCAACCTACATATCTAAAATAAGAATTTTTCAAGTGTTTATAGTGGAAGCTGACAAAATGAAGAAGTAGTGGAAGAAAAGAGATTATACTCGTTTTATAGACAGAAAACTTAAACTTAGAAAGCCTGTTTCCCATTTACACTAACAGCATTCTTCACTACACTGGCAGTATAAGGGGCCTTAATGCAGCTTTAAATTTAATTTATGCAGTGTACAGTGGGCTTAGTATAATTGAGAATAAGGCTGGAATGAATCAAAGTGCTCAAGATCACAAATTACATCTCTGACAAAGACTAAAATGTAACTCTTCTCATATAGTCCAACATGTAAGCACAAAGAAAAATCAGTAAAATAACTTTCTACAACTATGGAAAGTTAAACTTCTAGCTTTGTTGTTAGGATGTTGTTATTCTTTTATATAGATACATATACATATACACACATATACATTTTTCTCCTGAAAGGCAAAAAGCAGCATATATTTCCCCTCACTCACAAAAATTCTTTCCTTGTGTATTTGTATCTCTATAAGTCTCAGTCTTTTTAGGATTATCAGTAACAGTATACACGGATGGAATTCAAAAAACTGTAACTTTGAGAACAATAATACCAAGCATCCAATACATCTTTGATACTCAGAAATTAAGAAATTTATTCCCAGATACAAAACTTAAGCCATCCCAGGTGAAGAGTCTCAATCTCTCTCAGACAGTAGGTAAACACCGTGCAAAGAAAGAATCGCTGATACAGAAATAGACAGTATAACTAACGTAGTATTTGGCCTTTCATAATCAATGTAGAAAATGACATTAATTAAGAATGCTATCATATGAGAAGCTGAGAACCTACCACAGGAGTCAGAGAGATCTGAACATGTTTAGCAACTGCAAGGATCATGCACTGAACAGCTATAACTTGCTTTCATTGTGCCAAAAATTCCCTATTCTTTTTCTGTTCTTATATGGAAACTCTACATCCTGCTGAGGTATTCACAGAAAAGTAGTTTCAAGAAGAAAAGTAATTGCCACTCAAGGAAAGTATTACTATTCCAACTGCATCAACAAAAATTACTTTCATCAGCAAAACAATTTCATTTTTAAGTACCTTATTATTATCATAGTAATCTAGCGATTAATAATTTAGTATATCAACTTTCAGTTAAAATGGAAGTTATCTCCATCCTTAGTTAAGCCTCATATATTTTATTTTTTCCAAATTCTCTTATCACATTTGAACTAGATAACACATTTACTGCATCAGGTAAATACTTTATCAAAGACTACATTCTCTACAAATAGTCAGATAAATAAGAACAATACCTAAAAGCAATTACAATAAATATAAATTATATTTATCATAATAATGCTGAAAGGACAACCACAAATGTGGTCTCCTCTTTCTAGGCGCTGTACAAAACAATAATTATAACTGCTCCTTCAGAAACCCCTTTTCATTATTATTTTGTATGACTTCACATATTATTTTCTCTTTGCAGAAACAAAAAAAAAATGTTTCTGTGAGAAAAGAGAATATACAAGTTCACTCTGAGGGCAGAAAACGTGGGAGCAACAGTGCCTAAAAAAAAAAATATATCTCAAGGACAAAGAACAGAAAGCATTAGAAGCATCACGAGCTTCCTGCTCAAAAATGGCCCTTATTTGGTTCTACAGCAGTGAAAAAAAATTTTGATATTAAACTTTGCTATTAATTCTTTTTGCAGGTAGGTTAAACATGCTGAAGCGCCTTTCCTCTGGTAGACAGATAGCGTGTAACTTTTTTTTCAGATCTAGTGAATGCCATGTGTTTCTAATTCCTTACTGACACGTTAATGAATACAACCTTTCCAAAGTTCACTCCAGATAAGCTGGAGACGATGAGGGACATCTTGGCAGCTGAACAACAGAGGGAAATAAGATCAATCTTTTAAAAGATTTACACACTTTCATTAATTGTCTTCCTAATTTATGTGCATCTGAAGTGAACAGTAATTCCTCTGAAGCTCCAGTTGCATGGTCCTGTAACCTCTCAGTATGATGGCAATGATACATTTCACACATTACAATTGTTAAAAAGCCGCAAAATTGTTTTGTCATGAAGTTCACAGAAAGGAAGTATATTTCATCAGTACCTTACAGACTGCATTCCCCCACCCCTTAATTTCTAACTAGAATTCAATATTAACATTCATCTTCAAAACTCTTCACAGTTTTCTGAACAAGACTCTGCCTGTCCCAGTCAGAAAGAGTACACTTGGATCTGATTCTCAAACCAGTTGAAAAATCTCACTATTTTGAAATCTCTTGACTTGTACCAGGTTCTCAGTTCTAGTGGTTTGCTAGCTGCACTAAACTATCATGCAAATTTTCTTCTCAGACATGGCGCATGGGTATGTGTTACGAATAGTAAAAAAAAAAAAAAAATAATATAAAGCATTTATGTACACAGAAGTGTTAAGATACAGTTAGAGCAAACACTACTGTCCCTCAACTCTTCTTCATAAGTTTGCAATTTTGTCCTACTGTATACAAACTTTCTCCACAAGATTGAAAGATTTCCATTTTTATCTTTATTGACCTTACTAAAGAAATTTCAGTTTTTAGAGTCGAACTGCATGTTTCATCTGGAAAACAGTTTTCAACAAAATGATAATTAATTACAATACTAGACCAGTATACCTTTTTGATTCTTAGAGCTGCACTGCAAGTTGAAGAGATTAAAAACATAAAATGCAGCACAACATTTATATTTATTATTTTAAATATAACATTTGAATAGCTGCAGTATACAGTGAAGAACCCACATTTTGGTTCAATAATACATTATTAATTTAAAGAACAGTGAGGGATGTAAATCAGCATCCATACATATTAAAATATTTTTCATCTTCAACAAAGAGAATATTTTATATTACTTGCTATGACTGCACACAAGTCTATTAACTATATCATGACATTTTTGAAAAGTTGTTCAACTAGCAGATCTTTTACACAAGCTAAAAAAAAAGACAAACTTTCCAGAGTAATGTAGACCCAAACTCATTTCTAAAAAAAGTCATTAAAAAAAAAGAGCATTTCATAGTGTGCTTTTCTAGAAATTTCTCATTAGTACCTCTCTAAAATGTATTCTCTATACATAGTCAGATATATATAAATGTATAACTAACAACTGATTCACATATGCTGTTGCCTGAATATGTTGTTGCCAGGCAACCGCTATGAAGCGTTTTGCACTGCTTGCAAAAATCTGAATGAATGATTTGAGGCGAGATTATTTCTAAAAAACTAGGAAGAAAACTCACTACTGGAATGACATGAATAATTCCTTGTGTATTTCAAGGATTCATAGAGAATGTTCCTTCCGTAATTACCAATTCGAGAAAGGACAACTCCTTTGAGTAGGATTTGAAGGGCATTTTACAAGAAGGAAATTCATGTTCTATGCATGCTGTTAATGATACCACCTGGACTCTTAACCAAAGCCACCAAAGTTAATGGGCTCCTTTAAATTGACTTTAGGGTCTTTTTATCAGGTCTTTAATGTCCATTGTAGGACAAAAATGACAGAGTCCTAAATGAAAAACCAAAAGGCCATCACATCACAGGAGATATAAATGAACTCTCAATGAAATTTTACCATCTCACAATATGCAAGTGAAAGAGATCAAGTCTATACACGCTTCTTTGTGTAGTCGTCATACAGCTAAGGTATAATCTCACTGAGGCTAATGATATTACACACAAGAGTAAAAATAGAAGCATCTATTATCCATTGATAACACGGAATTGATACGGTATCTGGAAAAAAGAAACTATTTGTCCCTTTCAATAAGTGTCATCCTTTACAAAATTAATAGACTTTTCGCTATCAGACCTCTTGAGAACTACGAGGTAGAAAAGCACATCAAGAAAAGCAACTGGGAAACACAGCAACTCTGAAGGGCTTACTACAAGCCTGACTCACAAATTTCTTTAAATGCAAACATTAGCATAAAAAATCATTGGACTTTTTGTTCTTGTTTATAATGACTGCAAGATATTTCTTTCCATTTCCTGCACAATACGCTTAATCAATAAAAAACGGTCAAAAGCTCAAAATTATTGTTATTTCCATAATGACCAAATTGGAAATCCATATATTTTCCATTTAATACTGCAAATACATTCATGTAGCTGTAGCAAGAAAAAGTACCGAAAGCAGTAATTATTGGTATTTTAAATTATACTTTCAGTATTAAGTAGCAAATGTGACTAGCTTCTTTAATGGATTACAGTGAAATACTTTTAATTCTTGCACTAGCATGAAAAAGGAACTTTACACGGAAGGAATCTGCATCTAAATCCTGTCACCCTGGAGCTTTATTAACATTCATTATAAGAAGGAATTCAGTTTTTAAAGTTTCATTTGAATTATTTTCATGTTCTGAGATGTAATTCATAGTTGAGGTCATCTTTCAGGATGCAGTTATAAACGGCAATCTCAGTACTTTCAAACAGGCTGAGCAGATTTGCCATAAATAATAACATAAAATAATCCATGAAAAGGATATCCATTCCAGACTGCATTATTTTTTGGGCTTTTACGTTTGTTTGTTTCTTAGAATATGCTATGACAACTCAAAGAAACAGAAGAACCTCTACTCTTCCCTCTGTATTCATCATGACCCACTTGCAAAGCCGCTGCCATCAATCATTGTAATCTCAAACTCAGGACATTTCACAGATCCCCTCACTCTCTTCACTCTTAATATATACACAATATCAATTAAGTGTTAGGATTTTGTACTGCATTATTTCAAGAGCAACCAAGCTGCAATCAGAGGTTTGAATTCATAGCATTGTTAGCGCTGATTGATTGAAGACAGTGTTAACAGCAGGAGAAACACTATGTTTATTTCCAGAAAAGGTGCCTGTAATGATCTAAAATGGTCAAAAATAGGGGTTTTTATATAGTAAAACTTTTCGTTTGGTGACTAACAGCAACCTGTTATTTATTACTCAATCAAGATTGACTGGCAGATACAATTTTCTCTTTGGATAGCAGTATTAAAGTATAAGCTTAACCACTCAGGGAATAATTCTACTCAGTATGAAGAAAAGCATAAAAATCAGTATTTATTCACCGAGTGAAAATTTCCTTTATATAGGATTCTTTTTCTCTGTGACCAAGATGTGCTAAAAAAAAACCAAAACCAAACAAACATAAAAGAAAGCAAAAGCAAACAAACAAAAAGATAATGACTTTGAAGGTTGATATGGGTCAAAACAAGACTATCGAAGTGACACAATGTTCATTTTTAATTAGACTTCCTAACGTGACATCAAATTGTTTTTCTTCTAAGAAATAGCACTTCAACAAGGCATGAAATCCTTGCAGCTCAGTTTACTAGGAAGCAACAAAGGGATTCCAATCTGTTACAAGAAAGTTTCAGCCTATGAGCACAGCCAGCACAGTATAAAATTGTGTCATATGAATTTTAATGCGACACAAGTATGAGAGATTCCAAAAGAACAAAGGCAGCACAGTCCTGTTCCACGCTACACAAATGACCTATTCTGATCTGAACAGCACACCACATTACAATCAAATTTATTTCAAAGGAGGGTCGCACAGGTCAAATGTAATGGCTGCAAGAATGAGGTATTTCCTTTATGTAGCATTAGAGAAAAGCAAAATATCAAACAGCACAGGAATGCCAGACCACTGAAAAGAAAGGCATATGTAGGCTGCAGGGAAACAGATTTTAAAAAGATGCTTTAATTACAGTTATCCTCACTGACTACATTTTCTAAGTTTCAAAGATACTTGCAATACCTCAATGAAGATGTAGTGTTCACATGTGAGTGTTTTTCATAGGCTTTAATATATATTTAAAATTTCAAAGCACCATAGAAATGTTTTATATAAAGCTCAGCCTATCTCTTTACTTTTGTTAAGCATAAGTGGTCTAACTGGCCAGATGTTTCTTTGTGGCCTCACACCTCCATGGCAGAAAGCATGATATTCCCAATGGAGGCAGATATCAGGCTCCCAACAACACCACAGAGGCTTGTAAAGCTCCTCATTTTGGCAAACTCAGTATCCAAACCTACATTGAAAGAAGCTACTTTAACACCACAAAGATATGAGGACAATGGGATCTACTTGAAAATACTGGACTGTAAGAAAATATACAGAATTACATTAAGATGTAAATCCAATGGCAGATGAGCACTTGGGGATTATGGTGAAAAGAAGGCAAAAAGTCTTGATGATCAGGTATCACTAAACAAAACATAAGGGCAAATTCTCACAGTACTTCTTGCCATGTATTTCCATCAAGACTTAGGCCTTCTCTTTGACTTAAGATAACCTTTCTGAACAGAATCACTTATTGATGGCAGAATAGCTCCAAGTCCTGACCACATGGTTCAGGATGGACACTTGTCTGTCCTCCATGAGTGGAGATAGCACTCACGCATCCTATGAACCCAATTTGCAGATATATGGAGAGTAGGTAGCCAGGGTAACAAGTACATAAAGCAAGGTATAATCATAATAAGTCAGAGGTAAACATGTTATACCTTGTAAAAATAATGAAAAAAATAAATCATAGAGCTTCTATTTTACAAAGTACTAAATCAATAAAAGGAGGCAATCAGAAGATGACTTACCACTTGAGTTTTTGAAAACAAAATTATTGCAAAACTAATTTCTACCAAAAAGTCCACCCCAAGTCAAAGGTTGTCGCTGAGGTTTTTTTATAAAACGAAGTATGCTATCTGATTTTGCTCTATGGTATCATGCCACTCAGTTTTACTTGAAACTTCACGGATTGCATTCTATTCAAGTATCTTCCATTTGATTCCCAGCCAGGGCTCCCTCAGTCACAAAACAAGACAGAATAAAAGCTGCACTGGAAGAATTTCCGTAATGAGTTGGCTACCAGCCTAAAGGTTAGAATTGGTTTTATTGCCCAAGTCTAGCACTAAAATTGGTATTAGTCACCTCAGGTCTCCAAGTTCTAATCAATCTACTTTTCAGGAGACATTGAAATATTCAGAGAACATAGACTACTATGACCCAAAAAAAAAAAATAAAAAAAAAAAAAATCAATAACTTCTAATGTATATGAATGAAACAACCATCAAGAGATATAATTCTATTTACGTATTTCAAAATTATCTTAGCCTTAGTTTCCAGAACACATAGGTCTTGTCCCTCCTTTCAATATTTTTTGGAGGTTCTTTTGTTAACAGACATTTATATCCCTGAAAACTGATGTATTTACCTCCATTATGACAGCTCTAGTGTAATTCATTAAGGTTTGGACTTGGAGATAGACATAAGGGAAAAAAATACAAACCTTTAATGTTTCACTGGGTGAATAAAAATTGCATTAATTCAGAAATTCAGTCACAAGAATCCAATTAGCTATGGATATATACACACATATTCATACCTTTCAACCATCACACTCATTTGAATTTTGATGCTATTTTCTATAAAATATAATCCATTTTACGTTGTACTTAATAGATTTATTCAGATGTGCATCCCCATATGTCATATTTAAGCTTATACTACCACCTGCCTGAGGCTGTGTAGTCTGAATTGTCACCCCCACACACCTCTTCAGTAGGAGAAAATCCTGCATAGACACTGTACGAACTGTTTCACTACTGCTTAGTGTAGAAGTATGATAATCATTCTGACAATGAATAATACCCACTCCAAAAAAAAAAGCAGTTACATGCCCTATCCCAAAAAATCAGATTAATGTCTTCAAAACAAAATATTCAAGCTACTTAAGATACGCTGCAATGAAATATCACTGTCCTCATAATTTCATTTTCACAAGTCAGCAAGTATCTTCCAAGATTACTGTAATACGAACTCTACATTTGTTGCATATACACTATACACATAGGTATATAAAAGTATTCGCATATATAGAGATATGCGTATACATAATTTCACACTTAAAGGACTCTCAGATACCTTCAAATGCAGACTTGCAAATCAAATAGATTAACTCCGCTTCCAACTACCAACATCAAGGTGATGTGATACCATCATCTCACTGCTTTGTGTGCGACCTAATAACACTGCTGAGCTCGGGAAAAACTGATGAGCAAAGGTTAAGCAGAGGACTTCCAGAAACAAACTAGGGCTTAGAAATTGCTTCTTCAGATAGACTAATGCTTGACTGATGCATGGAGTGACTCTGGGGTTGCAATAATAAGAGCATCCGTTCTCTTTCGATTTACACCATCTCTCAAACATTTGGAGTTGGTGATATTACGGATTCGGACCAAACTCTTCTCTGCTCTTTTGGCATTAACAGCCCAGGCCTGCCAAGGCTCCAAAGGTCAATTTATGATTAGTCTCCCACCATCCTGCACACTGTGTCTGCAAGCAAAGCACAGCATCTGGAAGGAAGGGAGAAGGAGGAGGAGATAAATATTAGCACAGTGATAAACTCGCAGAGCACGACTTGGAGGAGGGCAGATTTCACATGGCCCCTGCTCTGTTAGGCTTCAGGGGAGAGCAGGTAGGGACGCTGCACTTTTCTGTACACACAGAGAAAAAAATCCAAGGGTAAACCCAAAGAAGAACCCCAGCCCCAGCCAGGTTTAGCCTCAAGACCACAGGGACCCTGGTCTTTTGGGATTATTGGCATTATCAGTAGCTGTGCAAGCCAACAGAGGCCTCGGGGCTTCCACCTCCCCTGAGCTTTCTTGTTCTCATACACACAAAGGGTAAGAGAAAGCTCAAACTGATGAGTCCCAGGACCATCTGAACTTTAGAAAATCCTGGCCCCTGCACGGACTCTGCTTTACCTTCACTGCCTTTTCAAGGCTTGCTGTACCCCACCAGGGAAAGTGCCCATGGCCAATCCAGTAACACTGAACTGGTGTTCGGCTGTGCTGAGCATCCTGGTGGGTCCTGAGGCCAGCCACCCTCAGCTAAAAGGCCACCCCTAGTTTTGATCACAGTCAGACCCTGCATCAGCCTTTCGTTCCGTGCGCCTGTCACCCTCTTCCCCCCCTGCCTGCCCCTCGGCCCACTGAAGGCTCCCCTTCCCCAGCCTCCCATAGCCCTCGAGCGCCAGTGTGCTGTCGTTCCCCGCTCCCCCCAGCTTTTCCCAGTTATTAGCGAGCTGCTCTGGTGACAGCCTCCAATATTTTCAGCCCTTGCCCTGAAGTCCTCCCTTTCCCGAAACGGGAGGGAAGGAGGGTCCACGCACAAAGTTTTCACAGATCCTGCCTGCGCCTTCTTCCCCCCGCCCAAGCCCCTGCCGGAGGCAGCAAGGCGAGGGCCGCCGAAAAGGGGTGTCTGCCCCGGCCCGGGCTGTGGGACTCGGGGAGGACGGAGGGACGGGAAGAAGATTCCCGCGGACAGTGACTGTGGAAGGCGCTCGCTGAAAAAGCAGGGAGACGCGGCGCCTTCCCGGAGCGGGAGAGGGGAAAAGCCACCCCTCCGCCGTGCAATGGCAGCTCATCCCCGCCGACCCCTACGGAGAAGGGAGCAAAGTCCAAGCAGCAGCGGCGGCAGCAGCAGGTCGCCGCGCCCCGCGCTGCCGGCCCCGGCCCGGGGCACCGCCGCCCCCACCCCGGCCGGCGAGGCGGCCACCAGCGCCTCGCCCCGACCCCGCTCAGGGCCGGCGAAGGGAGAGCTCACTCACCCCCAGCTTCCTGCTGCGGATTTTCACATAGCCCTGCTTGACTATATCGTTAAAGTTGGAGGCCATGGCCAGCGATGCCTGCTTCCTCGCGCCCGGAGGCGTCCTCCTCCTCCGCCGCTGCCTCCTCCTCCTCCTCTTCCCCCGGGCCCTCCCGGGTGCCGCCGGCCGCCGGCTCCCGAGGCGC